>WTSP01017563.1:0-13728 GCA_025331215.1 Actenoides lindsayi
CGGGAGCGCTGCGGGGCCGCGGGGCAGAGCGGCGGCGGCTGCGGAGGGGCTGCGCGGCTGCGCCCAGCTCCCCATGCCGCGGGGCAGCCGCGGCCCCCTGCGCGGGCAGCCGCGATGATCCCCTACTTCTCCGACAACGCCGTCATCTCCCAGCGCGCCATCGCCCAGCTGTGAGTACCGGCGGGGACCGGCACCGAACCGGCCGCTCTCCCCATCCCGGGTGCCGCTCCGCTTAGACCCGGCTCCCGACGGGTCCCGCTTTACCCCGGTGCGCCGGGCGGGCGCTCGGGCTGCGCCTCCGCCGCTCTCGGTAGTTGGTTGGCCCCGCTTCTCTCGGTAGTTGGCTGGCCCCGCCGCTCTCGGTAGTTGGCTCTCGCCTTCGGGCAAACTTTCCGCCGGCCGCGCAGCTGACACCGCAGCCGGGGGGAGCGGGGCTGCCGGGAGCACCGGCACCGCAGCGCTGCCCGCGTCTCCCTCAACGCCGGGGTTTCTGTGGGTTTGGGTCGGTTGGTTTTGTGGGTTGTTGGGTTTGGTTGGTTTGTTTGTTTCTTTACAAAAACTCTGGGTGCCATCCAGCCCCTTCGGTAACTGGTACGCGGCAGCTGCCCAGGGCAACGCGGGGCTGCGGAGCCGCCGGTTTCCCAGCCCCGTGCCCGGTGCGGGGCCCCCATGGCCGGTGCGGGGCTGGGTGCGGCACGGTCCCCGAGCCCCCCCCTCCTCCCCCAAGACACAGAGCCAGGCTGTGCCTCGGTAGCGAGGTACCAGCTTCCTGTCGTCGCGCACGTTGGCCCCTCTTTTGAGCTCAAAGTCTCGATTAGCCTCTTTATTTGAGCTCTTGTTTGGGCTTATCACAAGGTGGCAGAGAGGGGCTGCGGAGTTTGGGTTGGGTGGGTATTTTTTTTTTCAGGTCGGTGCGATAGGAGCGTGAGGGAGACCTGACTCTCGGGACCTGCTGGGCACTGGGGAGAGCCCTGAGCTGATACCGATTTTTTTAAGTACTGTCAGTCTGGAGCAGCTAAAAAGCACAGGGGGGGTGTCTCTGTGCCCTGTGCTAAGCCGCTTGAAAAATCAGTCTCTCCAGCTGCACATCCCCCTTTGAAATGCAGATACAAATAGTGGTTTAATTTATAAACAATCAACAGTGACTGCCTGAGTCGGGAGGTTTGGCTGGAAGGATTAAGGAGGGAAGTGGCTGCTATGGGGTGCTTGATAAGGCTTTCAGAGAGATAGTCCCCGCGGTCTAAGTTATGCTTGATATTTCTTTAAAGAAGCCATCGGCTGTTTTTATCTCTTGGAAACATGACGAAAGGTTCCGAGATAGTAGGATAAAATGTCAGGTCCCACCTGGAACTATGTTCTTGTTACAAGAAGCTCCTGCTAGAAATTGAGCTGCCTTGAGCTTACGAGGTCTTTAGTAGATGTCCCTGCTTAGGCTTGATATGGAAATAAGTCTGTGGACTCTGTAGCCTCTTTTCTGAGCATTAGGAATCACTGCAGCCTCTTTTCTGAGCATTAGCAATCACTGCTGTAGTTGGGAATCAGTTAAGTCTCTCTGAGCCTTTCACGCTCAACCCAAAATGCTTGTAATTAGTCTTTTTTTTTTTTTTTCCTGCTCGTGGTGTTGCCTGTAAACATCTCAGCTTTCCCTGTGGTTGCTGATAATGGAGTTTTAACTTCAATATACCCGAACTGTTCTGTGGAAGCCAGCATGCAAATTAGATACACCCTGGACTTTGGGAAGTAGCATTGATTCCGGAACTGTGGAGAAAAACCCAACCTACCATAGGCCGAAACGTTTCCTTACAGCTCGAGATGATATACCAAGCTGTATTAGGTAGCTAGGTTACAATTTCAGTGCCTCGAAGATGTTTGTTTTGTGCGCTGCTCAAACACTTAACCCCCGGGTTGAGGCTGTATGGAGAGGGATCAAAAGGAAGAGGAAATGCTGCTCATTGCTGTTCCCCCAGTCACGTGTAGCCCTGTGGCCTTCTATCTAGTAGTACTTTAAATGACTTCTTAGTTGGAAGGACCACCCTTTCCTTTTCTGGGGAGAGAGATAAGTGAGTTATCAGAGGAGCTTACGCTGTCCTTTGCCTCCTGGAAGGAAAGATTAATAAGCATGAGAATGACGGAGCTTTTGGCCCCCACATAAATGCTCGCACGAGACTGAGCACTGGATGAGTGTTTTGATAGCGTTCTCAATCAGGACAGTGTCCTGGCTTTCAGGCTGGCATAATAAAGACCTGTTTTAAAGCTTAATCAGCCTTTGTGAACTTATAATTAGAAGTATAGTATTGGATGTCCTTATTTCATCGTGGGCAAGACCTAAAAATCCAAATTTTTATGGTTTTGCTGTGTTAAAGTGTTCTCTGTGGAATGGGAAGGGCAGTAGTGACCCAAATGTTATCAGAAACTTCTGTTTCAGTGTATTCTTTAGTAGATGTATTTGGCTAATCAGCTCTGACTTTCAGAGATCAGCAGAAATTACTCTTGTGTTGACGCTTTTAGTCAGTAATGTAGTCAGCTGCTCTGGGTCTAATTCATTTCAGGTTCACAAGGATTCAAATAATGTCCGAGAGACTTGTGTTTATCAAAATGCTCAGAATTTGTAGTTGTAACTCATTCCAGAAAGTCTTGCTACTCTCACTGAACCTAATGGGAATTCTGCTGATTTGCTGGTTTATTTGTATGTAGGATTCAGAATTTACTTTGGTCTACTAAAACTCTAAGGCAGCTGATGGAAAGATAGACATTAAAAAGGAAAACTTCAGACAGTTTGCAAACACCAAAGAATTTTTAACAGGAGAAACCTGGAGAAGCTGCTGTGGATTGGTCCTTCATGCCTGCGGTCACTTTCTCTATTTTGGGGCAAGTTTTAGGTACCTCAGTCATTGTGGCTGCCCCTGAACTGTTTTTTCACCCCTGTCTCTGTGATAACGCCAGATTCCTCTGTCTCGGTTTTCCTCTATCTTGGTAACAAAGCAGGATTATCCAGTGATCGGGGCGCTCACTTGGGATTTGGGAAGACCCGGCTTTTGCTGCCTGCTGGGCCACATCCTTCCTGTACAGCCGTGGCCAGGTCCCCCCAGGGCAGCGTTCAGCAAGGGAGCGGGGCCTGAAGGTGCAGTTGGATGCTTCGACTTCCCTTTGAACCCGAGGATGAACAGCCTAGCTTTGGGGCCTGCACCCCCTGGCATTTTTGTGCATTTTTTTGGTGTATTTAAATACTTCTGTCTCTGCTTCGGTTTCCTTGCTGCAGGGAGAGCCCTCCCTGGACTCACGTTGAGCACATGTTGAAGCACTCCAGTAGCCTTTACTACTTCATCCTCCAACACTCGGGGACTCAGATGGATCCAAAAACACGCTCCCTGCTTGCTTCATACCAGTCTGGTTTCCATTATAAGATGTTAACTGATAGTTTGTATAAATCTTGTAAACTTTGGAAGAAAAAAAAGGAGCTACGCTAGACAGTGTCTTCGTAGTGCTGTGGGTCTATCTCGGAGCTCTTAAAAAAAAATAAAAGGTAGTAAACCCCACAAGTTAAACAGAATTGTTTTCAGTGAAAGGTTAAAGGTAGCCACAAAAGGTTCTTGCAGAGTTGGTCTAGCAGCCAATTGCTCTCTCTCATAATCACTTTTCTTCTAAGTGTCAACCCTTCTTCTGTGCAGCGTGAAGAAACGACACTTGACAATACAAGAGGAAGTGACAGGCTGTATAGGTAATTACAAACTCTATGCTAAATTACAACACCGGGTAATTCAGGCTCATTGTATTGCCTCTTCCTTGCTCTGCAACCTGTCTTTGTGCCCAGCCTGCCTCGGCCCTCATCTTCCTCCACCCCTTCTATTTACCTTTGTCACGTGGCCGTGGCCTTTATGCTCGGAAATTTCACGACCGCCTAATTTTAAGTTATGCCGAGCGCAGAACTCAGGTGTGTGGCTGCTGCTGCCGTTGTTTGGAGAGCTGCTTGCTTATTTATTTATTGTACAGGAAACCTTACAAGCTTTTTATCTGCTCGCAGCGTTACTGCTGCCAGAAACCTTGACCGTTCAGCAGTTCGACTGCAGTCCCCTAAGCAGCGTGTTATTGGAAATCTTTAATTGCCTCCGTGCCATTGTAAGTGCTGCACCTTTGTGAGTGTTTCACCATTGTGCTGAGAGTCAATGATATTTAAGAGCTGACAACAAGATGCTTGGAAGCAGCTGCTCTAAAGACTGGAAGATCAGCGGAGTGATTCCAGTTAGAGCCATCAGCTCTAAGGAGTTGCTGAAGGCCGCTCTGCTTGGAGGTGCTTGAAATATGGAAACAAGTTAATTAGCTCTCCATCTCTTGTAGAGGCCGGTAGGATCAGTACGGACTAGAGCACTCCTGTTTTCTGTGCAAGCGTGTATGATGTGCTCGGGGTTTGTAGGACTGCAGAAGACACCCTCGTACTTCATCAGGGATGCAATGGGAATGTGCTGGGGGGGGGAGCCTGACCCCTTACCCTTCCTGCCCACCCCTCCCCAGCATGGTGGATGGGCTTCCTGTTGACTGAGCGGAGTCGTCGGGGACTTTCTCATCTTTTTTTTGTATTTCTTTGCTTGTCGCGATAACACAAATGTAGTGCAGAAAAGGCCTCTTAATACCCGCTGATTGTTAAAAACTCTCCGCAAATAAGTTGTGGTAATTGGGTAGAAGTATTAGGTTGTGTGCCCCAAAGTTGATCATTAACTAAGCCAGGGCTGTATTGTTCATAACTACTTTTCCTGTTTGGCTTTTCCTTTTATTCCCCTGGAAGCTACGGGTTTTTGTCTCACCGATCCTTCCTGGTGGGGGGTTGGAAGAGAGACAGAGATGGTTATCGGACGTAAAGTCAAAACTCGAGCAGCAAACTAGTGTTTCAAGGACAAACCCCCAACACCACCATCCTTTTTTCAGCAGTATGTTTTCATTCGGAAGCCCACGCTGCTGGGCTGCCGAGTTCACATTTGAAAAGGCTACGAATGGTAAAATTGCTTCTGAGATTCTGTGTTTTCATGAAACTTCTGCAGATGTTCCTGTCTCTGGACATGCTTGGGATTTTTCTAAAGACTCCAAAGCAGAAGGACCCGAGTGAGATTATCAGCAGAAAAGGACTTTTGGGGGCCAGTGAACAGGCTGGCTGGGATTTTTTTGCAGGTCTGTACTTCCTTGTACCTTTATAGTGGAGCCCCTGGCTAAAATATTACTTCATTGTTTTTTAAACAACTTCAGTCTAACGTTTCTTGAAACGTTGCTTCTAACTGGTGTTTGTGGAGTCAGAGCAAGTTTAAAATTCTGCATCCCAGTAGGCTCTGAAGAGTTGCCGTCTCCTCTGCATTGGTCTGACAGAGAGCATTGAAATTATCAGCCTGCATGGGCTTAAAACTGGTTCAGTAAATATTTTTTTCTCCAGCGTAGCGACTGTAATGTGTACACAGCAAATCTGCAACTTGAGTTTCCAGCCCTGGTGTTCCATAGCAGCTGGCCAAAGACTCTTATTTTCACAAACACATGAAGTAAAATTCACTCCAGTTGTTAATTCTGAATGCTTGTGCTCTTGCTGAAGTATCCAGGGGACACCCTTTGCTCTGTGCTTGCCTCGGCTAGAGCTTGAAGTCAGCGGTTTGGGGAGTAACTGAAGACTGGCAATAGTTGCTCTGCAGCCCCCTATTGCTGTGTTGTGTAGGATTAACCGGGTGTTCTGTGACAGAGAGAAGCCTTCTGGTTCAAGGACGTCAACTCGCAGATGAGGGAGGCTGGGGAAAAGAAAGGCCTGTAGAGATGAACGATGAAATGAAGCCATGTCCCAGCATTCTCGAAGGCTGGAGGTGATGCAGGAATCCAGCCTGTGAGGTCTCCATGTAGGGTCAGCACTTCTGGGCACTGGCAGCTTTTCAAATTCAGGCATTTCTAGGTATATTAAGGCCACCGGCTCCTCGGTCAGTGGTTTTTTTTTCCTGTTTATCCAGTATTTATCTGGCCCTCATCAACATTGTGTTCAGCCCTTTGTGGTCTCTGGTTTGATTTGTAATAAGCCATTTAAGAAGTATGTTTTTTCTCAAAACACCTTTGTTACAAGTAGGTTAAATCCACAGACTGCTGAACCATAAATGATTTAGTCCTTTCTTTTAAACAAATGATCTTTGTCGTTTAGTAGTGAAGTCCTTAATTTGTTCACACGCTTCTCACAATGGCTTAATGAGGTCCATATTGTCCCACCAGCCTGGGCTTTCTCCTGCTTGTGATCTCCTCAGTAACTCTGCAGTTCTGGGCTTGGTTCACACTCGGTTAAAACTTCCAGCTTTTCCCTGGTCTGTGGAGGTTTGTCACATCTGAATTTTGCGGTGTGGCTCTCGTGGAGGCACAGAAATGAAGCGGCGTAAGTTCATCCCTTGGTCCTGTGCTGTCTCAACGTGCCCAGGGTTTGCTGGGACACCTGCCCCTGCAGAGGATTGTTGGATGAGTTGAGCTTAGACTTTGTCTGTGCACCAATGTTACCGCCTAGAATGAACCGTGCTGCGTTTCCTCTCTCCCTGGGCTTTGTCCACCAGCGTGGAGAGAACGAATTTGCTCATCTGAGCCTCTTGTTGTCCTGTTCTTACAGCATCCTCAGGGGATGCTTCAGAGTGGGCTGTGAGCTGTGTCTTGGCTCAGCCACCTCTGGCTCTTCCAGATGGTTGCTGACAGAGGGGCCCGGGCAACCGTATGCTGAGTATACTGCCAGGGTTTTGGGAGAGGCTCCAAAGGGCTGGTGGGACTGGAGGAGGGTCCTTTTGGTCATCAGAAGGTAGATTTAACTTTGTCAGGTCCTAATTTAAGGAGGAACCTCATTTGCACAAAGGTACAGGTGACAAAAGCTATAATTAGTCTTAACTTTGTCCTCTAAAACTTAGTCTTCTGTTGGTCTTTTGCTTGCTTTCTGCATCTCAGTGCTGGCTTAAAATAACCCAGAATTGGTTGGTTTGGGGTTTTTTTAAGGCTTATTGTGTGGTGGTGTGTGAAGAGTTTGTCACTGGCTTCTTTGTTGTTGTTATTGTTAGGGTTGCTGTGGGTTTATTTTTTTGTTGTGGGTTTGTTGTTTTTTTTTCCCCCTTTATTTGCTTTGAAAAAGAGATGGAAAAATCAAAACACAAATGCGAAGTGGAGCAGCTGCATTCCTCTGTGTTGCAAAGACTGAAAGCCAGTTGCTCTAAATAAAAACAAATAATCTGTCAGCACCAGTTGGAGCCCTCCTGTTGGTTTGCCACCATGAGAAAGTTGTACGAAAGCAAGGGAAGGAATATTCATGTGCCTCGTTAACAGGCAGGGGTGACGAGTGCAGAATAAACACCCATCCAAGAGTGGTGATAACACATTTGGCATGTGCAGGGGAGCAGGGCTGGTGTGTGTCACCGAGATGTCCCTTGGAATACTGGGGTGGGCGAGGAGCCCGTGTGCTGGGGAGCAGCCTCTGCTCGCCCCGACCTAAAGGAGATGGGGCTGGACATCACCCAGTGTCCCAGTGCAAAACCTCGATGCTGTTACAACGTCGCTGACTTTCTTGTCCTTAGTGCCTTCAAGTGCACCGTGAAATGTTTCGTGAGAGGCTTTCCAGTTTGAAATTAAGCAAATATCTGTTCTGCAGCCTTTTAAAAAGCCGTTTAAGAGCCTTTTCCCTAAAGTACACTCTGTTCTTGTTAGAGACTTCTCTGGATCTGTGATACTCAGCAGTGTTTAGTATTCCTTTGGTCTTTTCTGCTTTAATGTGTGGTTTTTAAAGGGGTTTGTGTGCTTTTAGGAAATACGAGGACCTGAGTTAACCACTGAAAATTGGCTGCCAATCTGCCTAGAGTGCTAATTCTCAGGAAATTTAGCACCAGACTTTTGCAGGGATAAACACATCTGGAATCTCTACTTTTTTTGGAGTTTAAGCTCTTATAAATTAAAACTTTATTTAATGTGTTTCCAGCCTGAGTCTTAGCCAGCAAAACCTCGCAGGATTTTTATGTTGAGTTAGAAGCTCCTTAAAATGCATTTTGAAGTTAAGCACTGATGTCTCCTTTAGCTGAAAGTCACATTAAGGTGCTAAAAGAGTAGGTTAACTTGCATCTGTAGTGAGGAAGCGCAAATCCAGATCTGCAGGGTGATGCTTCGAGATGATGCAGGTTGCTGTGTTACCTTTTCCTTTTTTTTTTTTTGTGAGCAGATGTAAGGAAGTCTGGAAGGTTCAAATGGTTCTGTTTCCCTGCTCTTATTTAGAAGTGTGCAGGTATTTGTATAAAAACGTTGCAATGCTCGGGAACAGTTTGAAGTTCACTTCTCTGCTACTTAGAAATCTCCTGGTTCCTTTCTCCTCTCGGGCTGCCCTTCGTTTCAGCCTTTATTGAAGCTGGGAGATGCTGTGGCAGTGTTAGACATCCCACAGTCCGTCAGCTTCTGTTTAAAGTGGCGTATGGTGAGTGATTAATGGAAATTATTTCAGGAATAAAGGACTCCTGGTAAGCTGATCCCTATTCAGAGCACCAAAAGAAAAAGCAGAGTCACAAGGGATGTTGTCTCCAGGAAGAACTTGCTACATCCGCAGGGGGAAGAGTTGGATTGGAAAGTGATGCTGAGTCTGCAGTTTGAAATGCCTCATAATTATATCTCACGGTCTGATTTGGAGAGCTTTTCCTGATGGCTCTCCAGAGACTGATTGTCACTTACACCAGCAAAACGCTGGAGTGCTTTTCTTGGCTTCTGCTGGGGTAGGTGTGCTGGACTGGGCAGAATCTGAAGTTTGTGTTTAACCTTGCTTATGCCAAGGACTGGCCTTCAAAGCACGGTCTTGGATTGAAGAAGAGACACAGAATTCATGAAACTGTTCCCAACTGTGAAATGTATCTGATCGTTTGTCTTTGATATTTTCTCACTACTGACTGATGAAAATTTCAAGTTACTCTTTACAGTCATTTTTATTCCCTTAATTGTGGCTTTGCTGCTCCATGAAGTGAAGTCAGTGACGTATTTGATGAGCAGATCGATAGCCTGGCTATGGGCCCTATCAGCACAACAGGTAAAGCTCCTTGTGACTTGCGATTTCAAATCAAAACCTATTGAAAGAAATCTGGCACGTGGCCGTTCTCTGAATCGGCTCACAAACCATCTCGCATTGCTGGTTACCACTGACTGTCCTTTTTGCTAATCTAAAGGGACAGTCAGTCCTACACTGATTTTACTGTTCCTGCTGGAAGCTGTCATTTGGGGATCAAATAGCCCTCGTGCATGGGGAGGATGCAGTAAGAATGAGAGAAAATTGAAAATGCTGAGTGCTGCAGAAGTTAAAATACTGAACAAATAACTTCCTTCTGTTTTTTTTTTTTAATGAGTAAAATCCAACAGCCTCTTGATGAATTTTGATGCTATTGGTAAACAAGCATCTGCTTCTTTTTAGCCCAGAGGAAAAGGCTTATTATTCAGCATTGATTTCTTTGTGTGGAGACAGAGTGGTCCTTGTTTTGGTGCTCTATTTACAGGGGTCCATTACTGTATTTACTGAGGGCAGGCAAGGAGGCTGCAACCAGAGCCAGGCTGCTTCCCCAGCGTAATCCCTCCATCCCATGCCCCGTGTCGGGGCGGTGGCAGAGCCCGGTCCTGGCCCGGTGCCGCTTCACGGGGTGACCGGACCCCTGGTCCCCGGCTGACCGCAACTGCGCTGGGTGCTGCCCAACCTCCCCCAGAACCAGCGCTGGAGCGACGTCCTCCTCGACCTGCCCACGCTGGGCTGCAGCTCTTGGCTTTTTCCAAGTCTGCGAGGCTGGGCCTGTGCCCGGGAGGGCTGTGTGGCTGTTGGGGAGGGTGCGGGGCACAGGTTGCCCGGCTTTGAGAGGGTGCCAGGGCTCTTGCCAGCTCCTGCTTAGAGTGTCCGTGTCTTGGGGACACAGCCAGCGCTGGCGGGGGTTCAGGCAAGTCAGTGGTCTCTTTCCATCTTAAAAGTGCTGGGCATACTTTGTCTAAATATAGGTGCCCCTGGACTTGGCTGTTGCCGGGAGGGGGACAGTGTGTTGACCTTAGCGTGTCTCCTGTGACTTGTGTTACAGTCGTATTTAAAGCCGTGGGGTCCTTCGCGCGGGGTGCTGCCAGTCAGGCCAAACATGGTCAGGTCTGTGGCGGGGTTGGATCCTGCACGTGCAGGGAGATCGGAGTAAAAAATGAAGTTGTGAAAGACCCTGTCTCCAATGCGTTTAAACGTAGCGAGGAGAGACCTTTCGGGGCTTGCTGGTTGTTAACCAACTGCTCGAGGGTACGTCAGCTATTGTTTAAAGCTTAAAAAGAAATGTGCTGGGTATGAAGGCAACGCTGTCAAATTCTGGTGGCAGAGGAGATTATTTTGTGGTTTAAAGATGATGAACGTGGACCGTGTTACGAATTCTGAGAGGAAAAAAATGTTGAGTACCTGTCTGCCAGAGGGGTGTTCTTTCTGAAGATAAGGAATCAAAAAGCTGCTGGGGTTTTTTTTTTCCCCTCTGATCCTTAATGTGCTATATTCTCCTTATGAAGTTTTCTCATGTCGATTAAAGCGTTTTTAAGAATGTATTTGTGAAAGCATTTTATTCATGCCACAGCAGCTGGCTCGTTTTGGACAGACTGGGCTGGTAGGAGTGCGGCATGTGGTGCTGAAACTTTGCAGAGGGCTCTCTTGGGTATAACTGTCCTGCTCCGAGAGCCCGATGGTATGCGTTGAAGTCTGCGGATGTCTAAACAGTATATAGCAAAAGGATGTCGTGTAGGGCTTTCATCTGGGAATGTCTTGACTTGAAGACCTGGACTCCTTTAGGGACTATCACGTAAACCAAATTCTTTTCATGGACTCGCTTCTGGTCTGGGTCTCTTGCTTAAAAAAATGCATCGAATCAGATTTCTTCTGTAAACACCGAGTGCCCGGATTTCTTCATAAGCATCCTAATTGTGTTAACCGCCCCCTTTCTAGTACGTGAGCTGCCGTGCTCAGAGCGCGGGGAAAAAACGCTTTTGTGTGTATCTTCGGTCTCAAATTGCAGAGCGCGTGAGAGCTTTGTTCGCACAACTTGTTTTGCCGTTGCTTTTTGGCATCTTTTTCTTCCTCTCCGGGTGGATTGTCCGCAGCCGGCTTGAGGGTGACTACGGGCCACCCGGCACGTGCCTCGCTGGGGCTCCGTTGGTGTATAGCAAGGTAGGCAGCGGAGGGGCTTTGCTGTGGAAAAGGAGCACGTCGGGGCGTGTGGTAGCTCGCCTCGTCCTCTCCGAGCTGTTTGTCATTGCCGAGGCGAGTCACGCGGCGCCCAAGCTCGTATTCCTTGAAACCGAGGGTTACCCGCCCCTCTGCGCCCGGGAGCTGCCCCGGCTCGGCGCGGGGACCTTGGTCGGGAGCTGGCGGGAAGCGATGCGGCCGGGCTGGGCGCGAGGTGACCCGGGGAGGGGGTGCGGGTGGCGTTCGGCGGCCGCCCCGTGAGACGTAACGCGGAGCTGTCGGCAGCGGGCGTGCGGAGGGGCGGGGAGCGGAGCTGGCGGCGTCGGCTCTGCCGGGCAGGCTGGCGAGGAGACGGCTGACGCCTGGGCCCGGGGTCTGCTTGTGTTGGGTCGTTTGTTGGCCGGGGTTACCCGGGGGGAAGGGGAAACCCACGTGGATGTTGACTTGTGTGAGAAACGATAAAACATCTCCTGGAGTCCAGCTTGAAACAAAACCCAGTCTGCTTTGCTGCACCTGTAACAAATAAATGCCAGCCCTGCCTGCCAGGGTATCGGTTTGTAGGAGTGCAGAGCGAGGCTCGGGGCAGCAGGAGGCAGGGGAATGCTGCAGGTGGTTGCGGTTGGTGTGGGCACAGGGCTGACCCGGGGCAGCTGCCTGGGCTGGAAACTTGGGCTGCAAACGGCAGCTGTTGTTGGTCCCCGTGCTGGCAGCCAGGCAGCTCTGGCAGGGAGGAGTTTCTCAGCTCAGAGCTGTCGTCCTCTTTGCTGTCTCCAAAGGATGCCGCTGCTCTCACCAGTGTACCCAGGCTGCCCAAGCCATGTTGAAGTTTGCAGAATCGTTTCTGGAGCTCGATTCAGATGGACCCTGGTGTCAGGGAGCACTGATGGCATGTGTGTGTGATAGTTTTTTCCAGTACTGAGCTTGACTTGTAGACCATTAACTCAGTAAGGTATTGAGTGGGCGTCAACACTCCCTGCAGCCTTGTTGGATGACCTGAGGTGGGTTAGATCCCATCTCTGAAACTTCATCTGGAAGTGTGATTGTTTTCTGCATCTGGAAGGAGGTTGGAGCGAGGTGGTGGTTGGTCTTTTCTCCCAGGAAACAAGCAATAGGACAAGAGGAAATGGCCTCAAGTTGTTCCAGAAGAGGTTTAGATTGCATATTAGGAAAAAATTCTTCACCAGAAAGGTTGTGAAGCCCTGGCCCAGGCTGCCCAGGTGTGTGGAGTCCCCATGATCCCTGGAGGGGTTTCAAAGCCATGGAGATGTGGTGCTGAGGGACATGGGTTAGAGGTGACCTGGCAGTGCTGAGTTAATAGTTGGACCTGATGATCTTAAAGGTCCCTTCCAACCAAAATGATTCTATGATTCTGTGAAGTAGTTGCTCTTCACTCGCATACACAGCTGTGCTTGCTCATCAGTGGTCCCTTGTGCAAGTTGTACCCTCTCTGAATTTACCATATATTCTCTCCTGGCTTGAAGCAAGTAAATGGAGTGCCTTTAGAGCTGCAGTGCCTTTATAGTTCACACCCATCATCCTCACCTTTGGATATCTTCTAGCAAACTATAAGCTTTTCATGTTGTCTTAGCTCAGGTTCAGCAGATGTCTGTACTGGAGACCAAAGCAAGGGAAAAGACAACTCGTCTATGATGTGAAGGGATCAGTAGATGAGTCACTACACAGGAGTTACCTTTGGCATTGCAGATCTTTCTGTGATTAGGTCTGTCTGTGTCAGTGCAGCTGAACGATCTTTCTCCAGGGAGTCCCACCTTGCAGCAGAGGAAGTGCCTGTAGACAGTTCCTTGAACAAACAAAGACACAAATGCAGATGTTGCTAAGAAGTGCAGTTTGCGTCAAGCAGCTGAGCCGGAGCGGGTTCCCACGCTTTGTTTGGTTTTCTCCTTGGGCCCTTTCTTAAGTTGCAAAAGTGCTGAGTGGCAAGAGGTGGCTTTGTGGGAGAACAGCTTCCACTTCCTGGCCCTGCCCGCGGTCCTCTCGCCTCTGTTGACAGCGTTGCAGAGCCCTTTTCGGTAAGTCATGGCCCTTGTTTTGCTCTGCCCTGGGTTTGTTTCTATTTTGGCTATCAGAGAAGCCTAGACTTGTCTGTGTGTGCTGCCAGCTGACCCTGTTAATAGAAATGTCACTGTAGAGCAATCCCGAGTTAGCCTTGTCTTTTCCATTTCCCTGTTGTTGCGGTGGCTTTTTGTTTACTGGGTTTTGGTTGTGTGTTTTGTTTGGGGTTTTGTTTTTTTTTTTTTTGTAGTGACAACTACTACTTCGCTTTACACAGCCCTGAGATCCGGCCTCTTTGCGAAGAGAACAGGGTGCCTTCATCACTTTCCTAGTGATGAAGTTCCAGTTGAAGCACAGGGTTAAACTGGAAGCCAAAACATTGCTCTCCTCTATATTAATACCATTGGCAGTTATTAAACAGGTGCTTTATAGAGTAAGCAAGGGAAACAGGGCTGCTGTTTATTGAAAAACAAGCCGCAGTGAAGGTGAAAGAGTCCAGTGCTTCTCTAGGGTAGGATGCTGGA
>WTSP01017563.1:13828-52313 GCA_025331215.1 Actenoides lindsayi
GCTGAGAGATGCTGGAGCTGAGAGATGCTGGAGCTGAGAGATGCTGGAGCTGAGAGATGCTGGAGCTGAGAGATGCTGGAGCTGAGAGATGCTCTCGTCCGGTGCCTTGCTGGAGAAAGGCCCTTGGCTGCCAGGCTGCCCATGCTTCCAGCTGCATCCCCAGCCCCTGAGGCACTCTCGGCTGGGGCACTGATCCTTTATTAGCCAGGACTTTTCTTGTGGCCAGGTGAAGTGTGGGGTAAGCTGGTGGTGAGAGCCGGTCCTGGAGCCGGTGCCGTGCCCCGGGCCTGGCTGCGGAGGAAGGCAGCCAGCCAGTGCGGGCAGGGGGAAGCGGGAGGGAAGCGACTGGAGGTGCTGAGAAAAAGCAGCGAGCCGCTCGCCCTGCCCTCCTGGAACTGTTTCCACCCTGGGCACAAGCAGCTGCAGTTGGAATTGCCGCTGTTGCAGGGTGAGTCCTGGCGTGCTACGAGAGCTCGCTCTCATGTCCCCGGCTGCCCTCCCTCCACGCCTGGCTCCGCAGCCTCAGGAGTGAGCTGAGGATCGACACCCGTTACACCGCTCCCGCCAGCGCCGGAGGTTCAGTCATCGTCTTGGTTTTGTGCTTTGCAGCCCACAGATAAAAGGAGGATGACAGAGCCGAGCTGGGCAGTGCAGAGATGTGCGCAGCCCCACTCTCCATCCCCCTGCACTCTGCCTGCTCATGTCAGGGGGCTTTGATGGAGCAGCCTGGCTTAAAACTGAGGGAAGGCAGCTGGGCATGCAAGAATTTATTTATTTTTTCTTTCTGCTTTCTGTTCTACCCTGTTCTGCAGCGGGTCTGTTCCCTGTCCTGTGCGTGTTTAGCTGCTGGCTCTTCAGACACGGGCTGCCTTTCCCTGCGCTGCAGTGCCCGTGTCTGCGTTGGCACTTCCCAGTTTCAGGGCTCGGGCTGCTGAGTGCTCCCAGTTAACCAGCGCCAGGGTTGACTTGTGCCCTTCCTTACTGTCACACTTGCCTGCCTGCTTTAGGTCAGCGTTTCTGCTTTTGGTTTGCTGCCTTTGGTCCAACCAGCTGCTGAAGGGGACGGGTCTGTCCTGCAGATGGGTTGGAAACTCAAAGCCCTTCCTGGCGATGCAGGGTCCTGCCGGGCAGCTTCTTGTGTTTGCAAAGCTTGTGCTGGGTGGCGGTTGTGTCTCAAGAGATGCCCTGTAAGAAAACTTCCTTTGGCTCAGGAATTGGAAGCCTTTGTGGTGACAACACAACAGCTGGAGCTGGGCATGGCTCAGAAATCCCAGTGCAGTCTTCCGGTGCTGAGCCGTAGCTCAGGAACTCTGGTAGGATGCTGCTTCAGAGCACTCCTTTTGCAGGGTTCTGGTTAATAAATACCTGAGGCTGATGGAGAAATTACATACTTCTGTAGGTAATACAGGTAGCAGGCTTCTACTCAAATGCCAAGTACCTTGACATTTTCATTTCCTCTATCCCATGGCTTCTGAATCTCCCCTTTTCTAAGGAAGAGGGAGAGCAGGACGGGAGGATGCGACCTCCCCACGGTGCTGCCCGTGTGGTGGGCTCGGCCGGTGAGGTGATGGTGTGAGGAGGGGGTTTGCTCCTCGCCACACCGACCCCTTCTGCTGTGCCTTTCCCCAGGTGGTGCCAGCTCTGTCCTCGTGCTGCTTGGCAGGCACCCAGTTAAGGGCTGGGCTGGACAGGACAGAGCCTGCCATAAAGTTGCTGCTCTGATGAGTAAGTAGAGACAACTGAAAAGTCATCCTCAGGCTCGCAATAACTTAATTAGGTGTTTATTAGAATAAAATATTGCCAGAAGCTGTTCAGGTGCCTCGTTGCTTTCCTTGCTGTACTTCCAGAAAGGCTCTCTCTCCTTCCTTTGGGGAATGTTTTCTAAAGAAGGCTGCGTGGTTCCTTTCCAAGTGTTTTACATTGAGGACAAACTTTTTCACTGAAAACTGGTGGGTGGTGCAGATTGACCCCCCCCCTCCTGGCTGGTGGGCAGCTTTCCCTGGACGAGCAGCTCCTTAGGTGGAAGGCATCCTAGGGGGCCACGGGGTTGTGCCAGTGTCAGATGACTCCTGTTCCTGCATCACTTTGCCATCATCCATCAAGCGGTACCATTTCCTCTTTTGTGCTGTCAGAAGGGTGTATTTGGTGCTTGTGCTCGCAGTTGATGGAGAGCTGTGCAGGGTGACAGCTGGGAAAGCATTCGCTGGTTGTCTGCTATCTGGAAGTTTTATGTGGTTCCCCAATTTTGCAGCATAATGAGAATTTGGTGTGGACTGTGCCGCGTTTGCCTCGGGCCTGAGGAGCCCCTGGCAGCGAGTCAGGGAGCACGGGAATCGCTTCTGTTTCGTGCTCTTCCTGCTGTTTAGCGACTGGATCTCCAGAGGGGAATGGCTGTGCTTTTTGTTTCAAAGGCTTTAAATAGTTTTGATGATGTGCCTTGTAAAATTTCTACAAAATCTTTTCTGCCTGGGAGAAAAATCGGTACAAGTAATAATTTCTGTAGGAGTTGCTTAAGTCTTCTACTTAAGGTTGGTTCTCTTTCCAGTGAGCAGTGACATGCAGGCAGCACATCTCTGGTGGCCTTAAGGTTGCTACTTCACTGCAAGGGTGAAGGGGCTAAACCTTGGAACAGAAGTTTCATGGTTTTTTCACATCTGTAGTGCTGAGGGTTGCTTATAGCTCTAAGAACTCATTCCCAGGTATGTCCCGAGTCTTCTAGAGAAGAAAGCCACTGTGTAGTACAGAGGACTGGTGGTGATAAAATACAACTGTGTGCTATTAAAGTACAACTGGGCGTTGTTACCTCTGCCAAGTTGGCTCCCTGTCTTCTGCACTCCTGGACTCAACTTCCCTGTTAACCACATTTAGTGTGTTTTAATACTCCATCCGTTTCCAGAAGATGGTTTCAAAGAGCACTGAAATTCCAGTAGGCTCTGGCAAATCAGATCTTATGAGGTATTTCAAAGCCCAGATTATGGTTGGGAGCCACTGAGCTGTCAGGAGGGAATATCAGTAGTGGATGGTGGCATGGCTCTGCTGTTAGGTGAGCACAGTCCCACATCATGAGAGAGGTTTTGAGCCTCGAATTGCCCTTTTCACACACATCTTTTCTACCTTGTGTCTTTCTGAAGCATCTCGGAGTGGAGTCTTCTGGCATCCTACAGGAGGAATCCTCACTCCTTGTAGATCGAGGCAGTGTCCAGAGGTGATCTTGCCCTGAAATATGATGCTCCTGGTAAAGATTGTGGCTGGCTCTATCCAGGAACGACTGAGCCAAATAGAGCAGCCAGCCATGGGCAGTACAGGGGACATCGGGACAGTCAGTGCCTTTTTTTTTCTTTTTTGTCCCTATAGTGCATCACAGACACCAAAATCAGCATTTCCTGAAAGGTTGGTGTTCAGCCTCACTGGTGGATATTATTACAGCTGTTGGGACTTTCCTATAAACTTCCTGCCTTTCTTCCCGAGATTTTTCTTTACTGCTTTAATCTGAGTGGGGGTTTGGTCGTGGGTGTGTTATGGGGTATTTTTGTTGGGGTGCTGTGCTGGATAGAGTCGTGTGCTGTGTCTGGTGGTAGGAGTCTGTGGCAGGTGATGCCGAGAGTGCCGACTTTGTGCCCTGCCCTTGTGCTACAGTGAGTGCCCACGGGCAGAAGGACAAGGCTCTTCTTCACTGATCTGCTCTCTTCCCAGTGGTGCTGATGGCCATCTCCTGCACTCACTCCTGCCCTGCCTCTTTGACCTCCCAGCTCTACAGGAATGATCTGCTCCGCTTCAACCCTTTGTATGGGGAATGCCATTCCCTTTCCCTAGTCTTACCATGTTAAACTTACTGCTTATGGTTAGTAGCCCAAAACAAGGCTCTCCATGGCCTTGGGAGAGAAGGTGGCCTCCCAGAAGGATGTACCTGATGGGGCTCTAGTCTGTTTTGCCCACATTTTCCAGTGGGTTGGGTGGGTGACAGCAGAGAGCTACTGATAAACGAAAAGTGGTGGAAGTGAGAAGATTTTTAATCAGCCTTGTAGCTACATGCTGCTTTATCCACTAAATACAGTTGCTACTTCAACCTTCTGGGGAAACCTCAAGCACTGGCTAAAGGATTGCTAATATTAGTTGTTGGCTGTGCTGATAAAATTAACTATGTGAAAACTGTCTGTGACTGCTGATTTTTTTTTTTTTCTTCTCCTGTGCAGTTTAACATCCATTAGCCTCTGTGATGAGATTGTAAAGGGAGGGGGAGGAGCAGCAGAGAATGTCTCCTCAGTCTGTGTCTTTGTCCTGTCTCCTGGAGAGGCTCAGCAAACCACAGCAGGCTCTCCTGCCCCACTCCCACTGTGGTTGCTGATCTGAAAGCAGAAGGGTTCTTCTCCAGGACATCAGGGCACTGCTGAATCAAAGCACCATTCAGGCTAAGTGAGGGAGAAAGATGGGTTTTGTTGGCTTTTTCTGTTGGTTTGGTTTTGGTTTTTTTTTTAAAGTTAGTGTCTTCAGGATAATTCAGTGTTTCTCTACTTCAGACCTTAAGAAACCGTGTAGCTTGAGGGCTTTCAGAGGTTCTATTTGTCACCAAGTGCTAGAAAGGCTCAGTCAGTTTGGGTTTTTTATACAAGTAGGTCTGAGGAGACATCTGTGTGCCCAACGCATGTGCATTTTTTTGTTCTGTTTTGTTTGAAACCTCAGCGTAGGTAAAAATCTCTGATCCATTTTAATTTGGGATGAGTGATTTACTTATTTATTTATTCCTTTTTTAAAACCTAGTTTTATTGAGACATTCAGAGTGTGTTTGACATCTGGTTTAATTTTAGAACATAGCTCTGGGAGGAACAATGTCAGTAAGTGCTGAGATTATGACAGACAGTGCAGTCTAAACATTGGGATGTGCTACAGGCTTGAAAAAGGAGGTCTGAGAGTGTGCATCTGCTTTCTTAGAGCTCAGAAAACTTGATTTATTGATATCCCCATCAGCAAAATGGAGAGATGCCCAGAAACGCACTTGAGGTTAGGGGGAAATCCAGCTTTAACACAAGCTTTTTATAACTCGTGTACCTATAAAAATGTAGCCGGCAAAGCCTCTTGCGAAGTGATGAAGCTGAGGGATCGCAGGCTCACGTCGTGCCGTGTCCTGGTTCTTGGCAACGTTTGCTCTCTCTGTGATGCTGATGTCTTCAGCCCTGCTTAGGTGGCTGCCTTGGAGTAGCCACTGAAACGTGTCCCTGGAGCTTTTGCTTACTCTGCAGAGCACTAGCAGCCATCAAAGTGTGTGGGGGGGACACTTGGCACGTTCTACCATTCACATGCGTTTTGTAACATAGAATTTCTTCCAGTATATGGGGGGGGGTTTACACTGTTGTTATTTCCCGGTCCTTGTCCCTTAAAGGAAATGAATAAAGAATTACTTTGGGTATTTGTTTAAGCAGAAGAAGGAACTAAGAGGTTCCTGGTCTCTCGTTCAGTGGTAGAGAGCAAGCCAATGTCTGTTCAAGGCAGGGAGCTGCTGGGGTGCATGATGCCAGGGACTCTCCCATCCTGCCTTATCATATTCATCAACCATCCTGTTGACTGTAGAATTGTTTCTGGCTTTCTTCAAAGCCTATATGACTATCTTATCAATCCTGAGATAAGCAGGAACCCTTAACTATGCAACAGGATGGCTTAATTGCAAAAGCTGTAGTGGCTCTGGCTTTTTCCATGAGCCACAGCATCTCTCAGAAAACTACCGGAAGATGTGCTTAAATTTTCTGCTGTTCTACAGAACTTGAGAGCTCTTATTGCCCCTTTCCACAAACCTCTCTCCTCATGTGACTTCAGAAAGGGCACAGTCAAGGCAGTAAGTGATGTCTCAATTCAACAGCATTATGGTTTTGCTTTTAATTGGAAGTCTTTCAGAGTTAACTGTCATACAGCTCATAGGCAGTAGTTTCATGATTTCTTCATCTGTTACGTACACTAATTCTCTTTTGGCTAACTGCTGGAGGGAGACATTTGTTTCTGCAGGGCATCAGCTGTGCCTGATCCACAAAGCACAGGGTTAACAGAGGCTGTAATTAGAGAGATGCGTGGGCTTGCTGTATTAATCACCATTTAGAAATGTGGATCTCATCTCGACTTCCAAATCAAAAACATAGCCATAGGTTAATCCCCTCTGCTTGCTCGGGTTCCACCTCTGCAGGCAGAGAGGCACCAGGCTTGTGTTCTGTTTGTCAGTGTTTCTCTGCTCAGGTTGTTCTGGGTTATGCTGTGAATATTTGCAGTGCGTACCACGGGGGAGAAGTTCTTGGCCAACCCAGTAACTGGATCTAAATCTCTTTTGTGCAAAAGAACAGAGCGTGCATCCAGTGCCTTGAGCCCCTCTTGTTCCATTGCTTTTCTCCCGTTAATACAGGGTTCTCCTTCCTCACTGCTTGTCTCTTTACCCCTTGCAGCATCAGCGAAAGCTTCCTCACTGTGAAAGGTGCGGCTCTCTTCCTACCACGAGGAAATGGGTCCTCTACTCCCAGGATCAGTCACAGGCGCAACAAGCACGCAGGTAAGGTGTTGCCTCTGACAGCTGAGCCTCGTCTGCTCACTCTTGTTTCCCAGTCCACCTTTCTTGAGCTCCTTCTCACCAGATGACACACGTTTCTGTTTACACCATGTGTGTATTGAAGCCAGACCTGCCAGTCTCAAGACCGTGGTGTCTAATGCTGATAGAATAAAAGGTTTCAGTACTCTCTTGTTCATCCCAAACAAATCAGTGACGTCAGGGCAGCAGTCGTGCCATCATGGAGAGTGGAGAACAACTGCTGCCCGCAACGTCACTCTGCAGCTCTTGCATGAGAGCAGGACTGGAGGTTTGCCATCGAAACCTTTACATGTTGCACGGGATATTTGACATTACGATACAGGATGACTAAGTGTCCCTTCCTGATCTGAAAGTAACTGGTTGTGATGGAAGAAAGGGAGGAGACCAGCCTCTGCGTGGTGGTGAAGAAACCTCTGAGCAAAGTCAGTGTGACTTTTCAGGCGTGTGAGCAGAGTGAATAATATGGAGTAAGTCATAACCCCACCCCTTTTATCTGCTGAAAGTCTGATCTGTGTTTTTGCTTTGACTCTTTGTTTGGAAAGTCAGCCTGAATAATGAACTTGAGCATAGGTAGGTTGGTTTTCAGTGTGTATATGGTGCTTATTCACCGATGGTGTTTTACAGGGATCAGGCAGTGTGGGGGTTTTCCCATCCATTAAACAATCATCAGGAAAAAACGCAACATTGAGACCTTTAGACTTTTGCATATGGGACAGAGACAGAAACAGAGAGGCTGGAGTCAACTTTCTTTGCCAAAAGGTGATTTGGTTTGATTCCAAGTGTACGGGTTTTTTATACTTTGATAACATCAGACTGTCACCCAGCTCTGCATCAGGCTGAGTTACCTAGCTGACGACTAGTCCAACTGAAAGTCTGCTTATAAACATCTTTATAGAAAGAGTTTAAGTCAAAAGGCAGCTAATTATGTACTTCCGCTCGGAAACAGTACAAGCAGTTACGCTCAAATTGCTTCGAGCGAGATGCGTTAATTACCACTTGTCAAAAGAACACAAGTTGTTCTGAAACTTAAAGCTGGCCTTTCTGGTCAAGGCTGAAGTGAAATGATGTTTAGCGTGCAAACAGATTTAAGCCTTTCAAAAGTTTGTCTTGACCTGCCTTGGTTTTTAATGTGTCCAAAGTCCTCTGTCTAATAGAAGCCCGGGTCAGTTGCTGTCTTGACTTTACCTCGCAGAGGAGATCCTCGGGATGATTTTCCCTGTGAACCTGTGCGAGGCAGCACAAACAGCTTTGGAGTCTCGCGTTGCCTCATCTACTTGCTACAGAGGAATGAGGTCTGGAGACCTTGGTAGAAAAAGAGTCACTTGTCCAATCAGCCCAGAGCTCTCGGAAGCCAGGTTGCCCAGTAAATCCGGTGTGTTGTAATTGCTTACAGCAAGAGGTTTTGTATTGAAGAGGCTGGCTTGCCTAAGGGCTGGGATTTTTGTTCTTAGAAGACTCTTTATTCCCATCTCTTCAGCTTATGGAGTGAGATTTAATGAGGCATCGGTACTTGTCCCTTCCTCAGTTTCCCTGATTGTCAAGTGATGTGATGATAGTATTTTTTTTATGGTGCTTGGAGATGTCACTGAAGAGGCTCCTTCGTATGAGAGTGCGCATCATCTTTCTCTTCTGTGAACTTCTCTAATATACAGCGTATGCCAACAAGTCAAGACACCAGGGATCAGTGTGTCACCTTCCAGAGCAAAACATCTGTGCCACCAAAATTAAACCAGTGATGTAGAGAGAGAGGCTCTGAATGGTGAGCCAGCCGTTGGCAGTGAGCTAGGAGAGCGTGTGGCAACTCTCTCCTTTCTTGGACTCTGATAATCTGTGCTCAGCTTTCATTCCTATGTCTGTGTTGTGATTTATCTCTGGCACACGAGATTAGGAGGGGGGCAGAGAGCGGACATAACTTTCCAGTATGAAATTGCTTCCTATGGATGCAGCAGTGTTTCAAGTGGCTACGAGAGCCTTTTCTAGGAAAGCTGCCTAACCTTCCTGACCTGCCTTTCGGATTCAGCAGAGGTGCTAGAATCCAACAGAAAGAGTAAATGGGTGACAGGAAATAATGCTCACACCCATTTCTTTAATCAGATCATCTTCAGCAATGGAAGTGACTAGTTGGCAGATTGACTAGCTGTGGTACCAGCTCTCTGTACCCCTCTCCCTGGGTGGGCCTGTGCCACCTGGCAAATGGGCTGTGTTCTGTAGGCTGGTGGGCTCGCTTTTGTGCTCCAGCAGCCCTACAGGAAGCCAGAAAAGGATGTAACTTCCCTGAGCCTTTTGCAATCTCTGGGATACTGTAAATCTCTTTTGAGATCCCACCCTAGCTGGTGCTTTGCACCTAGCCTGCCAGCTTGAAGAGAACAAAAGCATCTGCTGGATGCTGGACAATGTGATAGGAAGCAGCGGTCGTGCTGGGAATGCCAGCAAAGCCGACAGCTCTTCACAGGACAGGATGTGATATCTTTGTGCTGATTCTGGCATGCTAAAACCTTTCCTTTGCTTTTTCTTAATCCAGGAAGCTTACAAAATGCTTTGTGTGTTTGGGGCTGAAAATGCTGCAAGTTGATTAAAGCTGGCCAAGGAAGCAATACTTTACTTTCTAGCTCTGGAGCTCCCAAGGCTGACAGGGCAGGCTGAGAACAGGGAATACACTTTCTGAGAGTGAGGGCTCAATGGAGCTTCTTCACTGAGCCTTGCAGAAAGGGTTATCGTAGCAACTTCCTCTCTTTATGTTTTGAGATAGTCCAGTAGCCCTGGTGGTATTTTTTTAAACTCTGGAAACTTCAGCTCTTAAACTGGTTCCTGATGGTGAATTACTGGCAGCAATAGGTGGGAACTGTTACTTTTTTAGAGGGGGGGGGGAACTGAGGTGAAACACCTTGCATTTCAAGCTGCCCAAGACCTGCAAATGCCTCACGAGTCAAATGCTTGCTGGCATCTTCTGGGTTGCAGGCAGGAGGTGCCACCTGAGAGAGAAGGACCTTGGCCTGTTGAGTTGACACTTCTCAGTGATTCCCACAGCCCTAGCAGCTGAAACTTGCTGGAATGGAGCAGCATTGCCAGGGTTTTGCGTTGGTGTTGACGGGGGGAAATCCTGTCTCCCACTGCATCCCTGGGAGGACAAGCATCCGATGGATGAGCCAGCCTTTCCCATGGTACCTATCTTCCTAAATAATTGCTGTTTAGGGAGGCACGTGCCAGCCACTCCAGCACTGGGAACAGTGTCCTTGGGCAGGGAGTAGCTTCAGGTGCCTGTCACCGCTGGTTCTTCATGTGTGACTTCCCTAGCACCACAGAGTGCCTTAGTTTTTCCCACCCCCAGCTGAAAACGCAGTCCCAGGGCACTGACTCAATTCTCCATATGTTTCAAGGAGGAAGGAAGGGGAGAGCAGGGAATGCGGTGTCCTGTGTAGCACACTCCACACAAGCTTTCCTCGGTCCCATCAGGAAGGAGGCCCCCAACAGCCCTTCAGCCCTGCTGGTCCCCAGCTAGAAAAGTCACTTGGAAATTAGGTACCACGCTCTCTCGGGGCAGCGTTTCCTTTCTTCCCTTACATGGCACTTCTGGATGCTGCTCCATGTCCGAGGTCTCCTTATAGCTGAAAGCCTGTGAAAACAGCACAGACTCTAGAATCCCTGAGAAACTGGGAAGGAAGGTCAGGAAGGTTAGTCAAGCCTCCTAGAAAATGTGCCTATAGTCACTCCTGACGACTACTTCTTGGTGGCAATTCTTAGCCACTCGGGTGGGGTTCGTACATAAGATAGAACCAGATCTCACTTCAAATGGGAGACTTTTGTCTCAGTAGTAGTTCTGCACCAAGTAGTAAGTCGGTGTGAAAGAAATGGCAGATTCCTGATTTGAAGCACGTGGTAAGAAGAGATGTTCAGCCATGGGGTGGGGTTCATTGCTACCTAGTTTGCCTTGTCTTTTAGAGGAACAAAGAGTACTGAAGGGCTTTTGATTTCTGTAAAAACGATGATAGGATTTAGCAGGAGGGAGACTGGTAGGATGAGAAGGGGTGTGTGAGCACAGGGAGCAAAGAGCAGCTGACTAAGAGATGGAGTTTTGTCATTTCTGAGTGGGTGGAAGTGACAATGCTCACGGTGACGTGTCAGGTTTCTCGGTGGACATTTGCTCCGGCCGGACAGCCAGGAACTTGCGTGTGATTTAAAACTCTTTTTGTGCACTCACCTTTCCCTCTTGCCTGCAGGGGATCTCCAGCAACACCTGCAGGCCATGTTCATACTGCTACGCCCAGAAGACAACATCAGACTGGTAGGCTGGCTTTCTGCTTATCTGCTCTGACCAAATCTAAAGGTTAAGTTGTGCTCGACAGACAGGCCTGTGGAAGCCCTTGTGCGGTCGGGTGGTTTCATCAGTGGGTTTGGGGAGTCTTCTTTGCAACCACAGAGGCAGAAAAGCAGCTCCTTATGAAAGGCCTGCTTGTTTGGTTGTTCAGCGAGACAAATTGTACGGCTCGAAGACTGCCTTTTGTCTGAACCAAATACCGAGTGCTTGTGCTCTCAGAAAGTACTGTAACAATTACCAGAGAAGATGGGTGAATTAGCTTGTGTCTTGTGTGACTTGTGTCTGCCCAGCGTGAACACCCAGCCCTTCCACGTTAGTTCATTTGTGTTTCTCTGCTCTCCTGACTTGTTGCATCCCCGAAGGTCATGGCTTACCAGGAAGGAGCATGTAGGATCCCCATGTAGCTGTTGCACCTACCCTGGACTGTGCCTTTCTGCTTTTCTGGGTTATTGCCTCTATAACGATGTAATGAAAAGCAGGCAGTACTGCTTTTAGCATTGATGTAAGACCTCCAGAAGCTGAAGAAGAGCAGAGAGGAATCTGTCTAGGACATGTTGAAGTGCTTTACAAGGTCAGGCGTGACTGCTGTGTATCTGCACCTCTCATCACTCAGGAGCCTGAAGTTTCTTTCCTATATTGTCTTGGTGCATCTTAGCAACGTATGCCCAAAGTAGGACTGCCAGCATCAGAAGTGTTATTCTGGCACCTCTGGTTTGCTGAATCCTCCTGAGCTGTGCTGGAGCTGGACTAATCGTATGAGTATAGCTAGGGAACAGCTGAGATAACTCTGGAATGCTTTAATGTTAGAAACAACCACCAAAAATAATTTTCTCTAAGTGATCTTTGTAAGCAGACTAAAGGACCTACTTCTAAACTTCATCAGGCACACCTTGCTGTCACTGAATTTCAGTGAAAGTGATGGGAATGGGGGCTCTCAGAATCCGAGAGCCAGGGTTAGAACATTGGAAGCTATTGAACAAGTCATTGTTCAGCAATATCACTGGCTACATTGTGTGATTTGGGACAAATCAGCCTTAACAGCTGAATAAGGACTTTGTGGGCTGAGACATAAACCCTTTTGTTCAGAGCTACATTTGGAATGCTGAAATCTTGCATGAGGTTAAGTTCGATAGTCTACTTGAATTTAATTGATTCTTGACGAACGAAGGGTGTGCAGAGCTGCAATAGACTCTCTCATAAAATAGCAGATACAAATGAGATTTGAAATATAAACAGTACTGAGAGAAATGCATTCTCCTCTTGTGTTGGCTGCTGTCATTTGGAGGGCAGACTTCACAGCTCAGAGGCCAGCAGAGGAATCTAATCCTCTATAAACCTACGCTTAAATTTTGGAACAACTCTTGTTTCTTTTGGAGCTATTGGCAAGAGCTTTTTTCGCCTTTCATGAGAGCAGGATTAGAGCGATGGTACCAGTGTGAGATCAGTAGGCAGGAGGAAAATGAGTTAAGAGTACAAACTGATGCTATGTATTGCTGTAGCTTAGCAGAGCGGGGACTTGTTCGCTCATGTGTGTTCAGTAATAAAAGAAGACTTCAGAAAGTTGGGCACTTTTTTTATCTTCAAGTGAAATATCCCAATAAGAAATGTGTTCTTGTATGAAACATCTACTATTGTGTAGCATGAAAAAAATTGGAAGGTCAGTGTGAACTTACTTCTTGGAATGTGCTGTTTCTAAGGACTGGTAAAATACCACATCACGCTTCTGACAAAACAAGAATGGAGTAGAAGATAAAGTTGACTTGTGTTTAGGTGAGCATAAAACTAATGAGAATGTTGCGGGCCCTGAAAGGACTCTAGGTGATGACTTGTTCCTGAACAGACTATAAATAACCTTCTCAGACAGAGGGGAAAGCTAGCTAGATGAGCTGTTGAGAAAGAACCTTCCATCTCATCATAGTCCCTGCATCTGGGCCATCCTCCCAAGCTTGACTGGGATTTCAGATATCTTTATTTAAAAGGCATCAGACCACTACTCGCTGTGTCTCTACTGTCAGGTGAGCATATGAACTAGCTCCTACTGAAAAGCTTAGAGACTAATTTGCTATTTGATGGGCCTATTGGAGTTTTAATAGTAACTTTTGAGGCTGGCTGGTTTACAATCTCAAATTTGCTGGTTGATTAGTCCAGTAAATTTAGCAAAACGTATTATCTGCTCCAGCTGTGGTTCTTTGCTTTGTGGTAGGGGTGTAAGTGTTAAATCTAGAGAGCCACAGTAAACCATGCCCTGCTTCTCTTAATTGGCCCTCTGATAAATCTCACCCCACTGACTTGAAGCTACGTGACCTTTGGTCAGTGTTTGTCTAGCCCTGTTCTACAGGGTCTGGCAGTAAGACCACACTTCCCATTACTGCTAGCCAAATTGGTTTAACAAAGTAAGTTAGATTATGTTAATCCTCTTGCTGGACTGTCCCCAAGAGAAGCAGAACAGAACTAGTGTGTGGATGCCCCAGACAGAGGGCAACTGTTGTCCACCTGCTCTCATTTTCAGCGAGTCTACGTTTCTGTTTGAGGTTTGGTTCCTAATGTAGATAATGACTTTAACCACCACGACCTCGGTGATTGCTTGCTCTTCTAGGTTGAAGAGCCCCCTTTCTGTTTTGCTACAAGTGGTTAGTTGTAGGAACAGCTGTCTTTGGCAGAATTCACACCTTGAAGACTGACCGCTTTGATCCTCCATGTTTCCAAAGGAATCCCAGTGACTCAAGGAGCAAGAAGGAAAATAAGGCTGGTTTTAGCATGACTTATCCTAAAGAGATGGGGTGGGGCACAGTTTCTCGCTGAACAGAGCACGTCTGTCTGCTGGCATCAGCATTTGGGTAGTTTCTGTTAGTCTTTGGTCCCATTGGACAAGTCTAGAAGACACAATGAACAGTCTCCTGCCTGCACTTGCTATTCTGCCCCCATCACTAGAGCTGCTGCTCCCTGCATTGCCCCTGGGAACCTTGCCCTGCTGCTCTCAGCATCATAGTCTCCTGCGCTAGAGCACTGGTGACACAGCGAGCCCCCTTGGAGCTGCCCTGCGCTCTTCGTTGTAGACTCTACCACATCTCGTAGCCGAGACTTACTCGCTAGTGAACAGGGGAGGTGTGAGGAGGGCTGCTTCTAAAGCTAGGCCATTATCACCTCAAGACCAAGGTGGAAAGACTAAATGAGTGTGTTTGGAAAAGCAGCCTCCTCCTGAGAGATCCCGTGCAATAGTGACTTCGTGAGCTTTGCTTGGGCTCTCTGAGCCACGAACTCCTGCGGGCCACCAAGATGTGTCTGCACAAGCAGTGGCTCAGGAGGGCTGCTGGTGTTTGAGGAATTGAGGTTCAGTTTCTGAAATATGTCAAACAACACTCGGAGCTTCAATATCTGAAATATGTCACTCGGAGCTTCAACCCTTGGGTCACAAGGAAATTGGGAACCGGGTCCGATTGCAGCAGGAGGGTGTCCGCCTGCAGCACGGGGTGAGGCTGGGCTGTGAAGGCTCCTGCTCACCCATGTTTGCTTTCTGCAGGCCCCGCTCAAAGTTCAAGCAGCAGTTTAACAATATGGTAAACACTGAGGTCAGACAGCATCTTGGGGTTGGATTAGGCTGTCCAAAGTTAAGGTTCGTTGTAGATAATTAAGACATTTCCTTTCTAGGGATGTCGTAGTTTCTCTGAGATCCTGTGACTGTAACAACTGCACGTGGCTCAGAACAGAGTCCAAAAAGCGTTGGAAGTAAAGGCTGCCTACTGCAGGTGTTTATAGGCAAAACTTGCAATGCTGGCCTCCCTTCCCTGAGCTCCTCACTAAGTAGCAGTCCGTCCGTAAGAAAACTTGCTGGAGTCATTTCAGTTCTCACTTCGTTGTGGCTTCTGGAGGAGCATTACACTTCAGTGTAGCCTTCCAGGAGCTTCATTGTTGGTCTGACATTCACAGCTTAGCTGCACGGATGCTTTCTGAATGCTGTCAGTAGATCTGGGGGAGTTTGAGATGAAGTTCAGGCATCTTTCCAGTCCTAGAACTCTCTTTTGGCACCAGGGTATCTGTAGTTGTGGTAGGAGCAGTGAGACACAGCGACTCACCTTTTCTGGGTAACCTGAACCCAACCATGGGTACTGCTTAGTAACAGGGAAATCTTCTGTGCCAGGTGTAAGACAGTAACGTTGCTCCTGCACTGAGGAAGTTGCTGGAAGAATTCGAAGGACCAGCAGGAAATTACATATGAATTAGGTCCTGGTTGCCTATCCAGCTGCCTGGGAAGGTGGTGGAAAGAGTTTCATTGGAGCTGTTGTAGCACACAATAGCTTAAAGGAAAGCCCTCGCTCTTTGGATGAAGCCCTCTGAGAGGTGAAGAGCACATTCAACACCCATCTGTCTTGCTGAACGTGTAACGCTCCGTGAAGCTCAGTAGCCTGGGACCAGTCAGAGGACTGTAGCAGCCAGCCTTGTAAGCAGCTGTTTAAACACAGCCTGGGTGGGACAGAGCAGATGTGCAGCAAGGTGTGCAGAAGGCACCAGGAACACACCAGTTGTTGAGGGAAGCGTTGTGTGAGAGAGTAAGTCGCTTCTCCCTCTTCTGCTGGGTTCCCAGCTGAGAAGTATGGGCCATCTGTCCTAGTGCAAACTGCATCACTGCTTCCGCGCCTGTCACTCAGCATGAAAAAGTGTCTTGTAAAGGTAATTGTGTGTGTGTGTGTTTTGCTGGCTGCACTGCTGATCTCTCCCCTTCCTTTCCTTAGGCTGTAAGACTGGAAAGTACCTACCAGAACCGCACTAGATACATGGTGGTGGTGTCCACCAACGGCAGACAAGACACCGAAGAGAGCATTGTCCTAGGAATGGATTTCTCATCTAATGACAGGTATTCACAGGGTCCAGGTGGGGGAAGCCCTTGTCACCCAGGCAAGTGGAGAAACCACTATCTGGTGTCCATGCTTTCTGGGGATAGACCGCTTCAGGTTGTCCAGCCTAACACCTTCATTTGAGATGCAGAATTCCCTCTGTATTTCTGAAAAGGAGGTGTAAATGGGAAGGCAACACTGCAGGTCAGCATTGCCTTCGTTCCTTGTGCTTCTGTGATGACACTAAGAGCCCATAAGTGTCTCTGAATGGTGAGGTTCCCCAAGCCCTGTATCTGCACACCAGAGACAGGGACAACCTGCATGCAAAGAAAAAAAAGCTGCAATTAGAGAAGCTGGACATCAGGGTTCAGGAGAGCAGCTAAGAAGAGAGTGGCTGTTGGGCAGGTCATGGCACAAGGGGTCTCATGGGAATGTCAAGGTTACTGATGGCAGATCTTGCACAAAGTGTGCACTCCCCAGACATCAGGATGTCATCAGGGTTTAGTGCTTTTACTTCAATCATTTCAACTGCTGCTGACCTCTCCAGAAAGCTGCAGAATGTGACTGGGGAGCAGCTTTTGCTGCTGAAGTGACTGTAAGCTGGGAGGCAGCATCCCCAGCAGCCTCACAAGAAGAAACTTCGAGTTCAGAAGGAGACACTGGGCATTTTGGAGAGAGGGCATGGAGGCACATGGCTTTTAAGAGTTGTAAGTAAATCTTGCCCTATGCAGGGAGAGAGTCGTATTCAAACAGTTTTGGAAGGTTTCATACACAGTCTTACTTCTAGCACAACTCCTACAGGAGTAAGTCCTGCTTTTGACCCTGGATGGAAGAAATTCCTTTCAGGTAGTGAGCAGGGTTACTAGAAAATCTTTCTGAACTGTTTGTCCGAGAAATTGCCTTCCAAACAGCCTGCTGATCACGACGGCCATTGTGCTCGAGTGGCTTGGTTTGGATGTTTAGCTCAAGTGATGCCTGCTAAAAAGGGGGACCAGGCTGATGCTGCCCCTGGCTCCCTTTCTGTGCGTGTTTGTGCAGCTGTAGCTCAGAGATGCTCGTGCGGTAGCGTAAGAATAACTTGTCCTTGCACAGGTTACTGTGAGCTTGGAGCTCGCTGTTGGCTGTGATACACCAGCACAGCCACCGTTGATAACTGAGAGCTCACTGGAATTCAGTCTCTAATAACATGCAGGGTCGGTTTAGCTTTCTGCTAGAGTTATGTAGGTTCTGGATGGTCAGTCTGATACACCCTCCCCTAGCCCACTTGGTATTTATAACTTAATGTAGACTTGTTGCTATGGTCTCTGATAAGTGCTTGCTGAACAGTATCACTAAAAATACCCTGGCCACCTTGGGAAGCCTTTTAAAATCACATCTTTCCATGAGCTCATCTTGTGTTGTCAACAGAAATAGCTGTGTGCTGTAGTGTCTCCTTGTGCTGGGCACCAGTCGCTCCGAGGTGTAGGCATTTACAGGGTTTCATGTCTGCTGACCCTCTGAAGCCTCAATCTCGCCCGCTTCCCCCACTTCTCTTGACCTCTGGAGCATAATGGGGGGGTGCTAGGGCTTGTGGAAATCTGAGAGCAGCTACTGGGTAGCAGTAGTGTAAGGGCAGGAGGCAGTTGAATCCAGTTTTTCTTGAGAAGAAGGTACTTCTTAGGGAGGCAATTCTGCTGCTCTGGTGAGACCTCACTTGGAGCACTGTGTCCAGCTCTGGAGTCCTCAGTAAAGAAAAGACATGTTGGAGTCTTCTGTTGGAGTGGGTCCAGAGGAGCCACAAAAATGATTCAAGGTCTGAGATCAGGCTGAGAGAGCTGGGGTTGTTCAGCCTGGAGAAGAGAAGGCTCCAGGGAGACCTTCTGGTGGCCTTTCAGTGCTTCAAGGGGCCTGTCAGAAAGATGGGGACAGACTTTTGAGCAGGGCTTGTTGTGACAGGACAAGGGGTGATGGTTTGAAACTAAAAGAGGGAGATTTAGATTGGAGAGAAGGAAGAAATATTGATGCTGAGTGTGGTGAGACCCTGACCGAGGTTGCCCAGAGAGGTCCCAATGCTCCATCCCTGGCACCATCCCAGGTGAGGTTGGCCGGGGCTCTGAGGAACCTGCTCTAGTTGCAGATGTCCCTGCTCAGTGCAGGGGGGCTGGACTGGATGAGCTTTCAAGGTCCCTTCCAACCCAAACCATTCTTTGATTCTTCAAGATGCTGGTTTGATTATGGACCAGTTTTACAGCTTTATGAAATTCATCTCCTATGATCACGTGGTGCAGGTTGTGTTGGGGTTTCCCTGCCCTGTCTTTTCCATTACTTGGCTTTTTGCTCAGCCTTACAGAAAGCAGGTGACTCTGAGAGCAGAGAGGTCAAAGCAGATTGCCAAGAGGTGTCTGTCTCAGCTGGCTGTTGTGCTCTTCCTTGAGGTGTGGGAGGGCAAAGAAGGGGCTGGAGTCAACAGTGAGTGGTAGGCCGCGATTGCTAACCTACCGGGCAGCCAGTCACCCTGCGATTGCACTGGACTGATCCCAGCTCCCAGCAGCTGTGGCTGAGGGACAAACAAGAAAACAAAGCTGAGAATTGCGAAATCAGAGCTAGAACCAAAGCACTTGAGCCTGAGAGGGGCTAATCTGTAAAGAAGGCCTTGAGCTGACTGAAGACTGTGAACCCCCTCTGACCTTCCGCCCACAGCTTGCTGCTTCTGAATCCTGTTTGCTCTTCTCCTGCACATATGTTAACCCTTTAAGCTTGCTTGAAAGAGTACTACTGTACCCTTTGGTTATGATCCTTGCCAGATACCTGTAGAACAACACTGGCACTGTTTGTCCCTGAAGCAACAGTGGGATTTTTCTTTCTACCCCCCTCCCCCCCCCCCCATGAGTACACAAATACACAACCATTGCTGTGAAATTCAAGTAATAGCATAGTGCTGTAGCAGATGGGCTGACCTTCTCTTTCTTACCACAGTAGCACTTGTACAATGGGCTTGGTGCTGCCGCTGTGGAGTGACACCTTGATCCACCTGGACGGGGATGGGTGAGTCTCTTTTGTACGCGCTAGATCAAGAGCAGAGGGTCTCTGTGTGAGCTTACAGCACGGTGTGTGGGAGGGATTCAAATGATTGCAGAGCCCTGACAGGTCCAGCAGACCTCCTGCCATTGACCTGTATCGGGTTAGTAGGCTCAGAGGCCTTAAATCACAGTGACTGTGGCAGGGAGCACCAATAATTGACTTATCTGTGAATAAACACGTACTGAGACAGTGGCTCGTGTGTGTGTTTAAGCTGGAGTAAAGAAGCTTTTACTGGCGAGTGGGTGTGTAGCAAAAGCTCCTTAAAAGGATCCTATTAAGTGTTCCTTCATCACGCTTGCAGCAGGCAGCGTTCGGCTGAGCGTGAAGTAAGAATGATGTTTCTCTGCCAAACAGACACCTGACTTGCAGGCTCCTGTTTGTGCTGCTTACAAAAAGGCCTGTCCAGTGAAGTCCGTGGAATGACTTTTCTTTCCTTGGTAGCTGCTCCAGGATCACTTTAGCTGGACTCTGTTGCTCCCAGCTGTGGTACTGAGTTTGTGTTGCCAAGGTAAACAGCACAGCCCAGCACTATCCCAGTGTCTTAGTTTCGTTCCCGAACAGCAGCTGCTTAAAAAAGTTATCTTAGAGCTTTTAGCATGCTATTTTGATCTGTTGGCTAGCTGAACTCAGCAGTGTATGCCTAGGGCTGCTCCTTTGCTGTTCTAATGTGCTACAAACTGTTGGTAATTAACTGAAAAGTTTCTTTTTGGGGACACGTTTTTACTGTGCCTTTTTTCCTCTCTCCAGAGGGTTCAGTGTATCGACAGATAACAGGGTTCATATCTTCAAGCCGGTGTCCGTACAGGCCATGTGGTAAGTACTTACTGTAACCTGTCCCAGAGGTCCTTTTTCCAAGGTGTTTTGGACTGCTTGAGCTTTTAAAAGGCAGGTGCTGCTTTACATTATGGGTGTCTTGAGACCTACTCAAGCAGCCAGAAATCTCCTTCAGAGACAGGGAAGTTGGATACCGAAGGAGAAACCCACGCGAGTGCTGGTGTGCAGCGGTGAGTTGATGATACTGCTGCAGCCGTGCCTTCATCTCAGCTGGGGGCAGGAAGGAATAGGTAATTTTCCTTGCAAAGAGCTGCTGCTTTGAATCTCTTCTGAAGTAAAATTGCTTTGCAATACATTTTTTTATTTATTCATCATAAATAAGGACATCCACCCTGTGCATCTTCTAGGCGAGAAGGAAAGAGAAGCTGCCTGCCTTTTTCATTCCTTTTAGGGTGGTTCATGTAAGAATGTATTGGCCATGAAAGTATTTCTGGCTCAAGCTTCTTTGCATTGCTGAAATACATCCTCTGTCAGGGTGTCATGCTACTGTGTCACCCCAGTGATTTTGACCTGGATCCTTCTGATCCCAGTCAAAGATTTAAAACAAGCTAAAAATAGGAGAGAGGAATTTGTTTCCCAGCAGCAGCTGAAGAAAATTCTGACATCTCTCATTCAGTGAGGGAGGGCAGACACCTAAACACCTCAGTGAAGTCAAGTCCTAAGCCCTTGGTTGTGCACCTCTCCTGGTGCCCTTGCCCTGCACACAGAGGAGGTGATGGCATGGTAGAAGCTGTCAGAGCACTCTGTCTTGGACACAAACTCTGCATCTTATTTATGGCTTTATTTATGTAGCAGTTTTTAGAGCCGGAGACACAGATACCTCTGCCCTCTGAACTGTGGGCACCTTTGCTGCTCTCCAGGCTTGTCTTGGCAGTCTTCAGTTAAGATGTGAAAGCTCCTACAGCATGCGGTTATCCATCCTGCATGGGCAGGACAGCCTCCTGCTCAGTGCTGGGGGCTGGTGCATGTTGCACTGGGTTTTGTACCAGCTGATGGGATGTAAGTAGCATCCTGGATGTGGCCACTGCTTTGTGCTCGCTACCAGCTGAAGGAAGAAGTTTTAGTCCTGTGGGTATTTTTCTCTTTCTAGGTCTGCTCTGCAGAGTTTACATAAGGCTTGTGAGGTGGCACGAAGCAACAATTACTACCCTGGGAGCCTCTTCCTCACGTGGGTCAGTTACTATGAGAGCCATATCAACTCCGACCAGTCATCAGTCAACGAGTGGAATGCCATGCAAGATGTCCAGTCCCACCGGCCTGACTCGCCCGCCCTCTTCACAGATGTGTAAGTTGGTCTGGCTCTGCTGAGACAGTGTTGGCTCTCAAGCACTGCAGTCTCCAAATGAGGAGAGAGTTTCCACAAGAGATTACTCTTAATTAGGTATTAATGTGGAGAGGTTTCCTGTTCCAGGTAATAAGCAGACCCCTGGTTAGGTAAACACCAGCGCTGGAAGTTTAGCCCTCCTGGGGCTCCCTAGCATCTCCTCCAGTCTGATTGTTTACCTTGGGCCTTAGGCTTGTGGATCTTTGCTGCTGCAAGGCAAGTCCTGCTTTCCCAGTAAAACAGTGCAATTGGTTGATTTATGCTCTCAGATATTTCCTGTTGTTGGAGTTCAGTGAGTGAATAATAACGCTAAGCAGTTGGTCAGCTGTGAACAAGTCTTCACACTTGATTGTTTTGTTTGGGGTTTTTTTTTTTAATGTGCAAGGAGGGTGGCTGAAAAGTTTTGGCAGCCTGTCAGATTAATATTCTCTTGTAGCTTTTCATATCTAAATCTGATACAAGCCACCCTTTCCCTGGTGGCAGCAATTGAAGGATCTCGTGGGGACACCCAGACAGCATTCTCTTAATTGAGTCCTAAATAATGCAGGAGGTTAAAAGGAACAAGAACTTTCATGATTTATTTTTTTTATTATTATTTGTGAACCACCAGTTGGACACTTGTGAAACAGAGAAGTGGCTGTGCAGTCACCATCCTGGCAGCCTTCCAGAGAAACAGAATGGTGGTGAGAGACAGTGCTGCTGGGTCCCTTCTAAAGCTGATGGGCGAGACAGCTCTGTGCTGCTGCTCTGTTGCAACTTCCCCTGGTGTTAGTCAGGCTATTTTTGCAGCTGGTGATAAGGCCCCTGGCAGCAGAGGCTGGAGGAATGCACAGAGGCTTAGCTGCCCTTGTCTCTCCATGTAAGGAGCTTTGGAGCTGTTACCTTTCCAAGAAAGGTAGGGGGTGGCTTCGATATTGCTCCAGAGAGTATAATGCAGCCTTCCCAATTTAAATTTTACCAAATACCAGAGGTTCTCTGGATGACTACAGTGGATTAAGAGCATTCAGTTGGTCTCTTTCATATACAACTGGAAATCTAAACTGGGCTTTAGAGTCACCTGAATTCCCTCTAGCTGAGGACACGCTTGGGGGAAGTAGTGTGAGCTTCTGAGCCTCTGCGGAGTATCCAGTCTGTACAATACCTGTTCAAAAAGTGCCACGAGTCCAGTTTGTTTCCCCTCCCAGTGACTGTTGCTTTCTTCTGATAGCCCAACTGAACGGGAACGCACGGAACGTCTAATTAAGACCAAGTTAAGGGAGATCATGATGCAGAAAGATTTGGAGAACATCACATCAAAAGAGGTGCGTGGTGAGGGAGCAGCTCTGGAAGCACTGCTATGCAAACTAGAGAGCTCTGTTCTTGTTGCTGTGAAGCAAGGCCAGAACAAAAAAGCTTCACCTGGCTTCCCTGTATTCCTCCTCCCCACCCAGATACGCACTGAGCTGGAGATGCAGATGGTGTGTAACCTGCGGGAGTTCAAAGAGTTCATAGACAATGAAATGATAGTGATCCTTGGGCAGATGGACAGCCCCACGCAGATATTTGATCACGTCTTCTTGGTAAGTAACAGTGAATTCGAGAGTGAACACGCCTAACACTGCTCACTGTGTCTTGGTTGACACACAGGCCTCTGGAGGAACTTAAAAATGAACTCTGAAGGAGAGACTGGCTGCTCCTGGGGTCATGTATTCTTAAGCAAGACACAGGACACTGGTACTATCGAGCGAGAGCAGTCTGGCTTCTTGGCTGGACTGAGCTTTGCCACTACACCAGCCAGGCTGTAGCCCCTATCACTAGAGGATGGAAGGGAAAAAGTCTTAATTCTAACTACTCTTCAGAGCTGTTTCCATTGACGTAAGACCAGTTCTGTAGCTTTAACTGTCCAGGGTACCCACACACCACGTGTGTTTGAGAAGGGCAAAACTACAGCAAAGAGGGAGGGGAGCTGTTGGGTGAGCTGTGTAACATTCAGGTGCAGTGATGCTCTTGTAACATGGGAAAGCTCTGAGTTGATGTGATCCAGGAGGAACGGAGGAGTTTAACAAAGAATCCTGGAGATAAGTCACTTAAGGAAACATAAACATTTTGCCTTTTAATGTTTTGCTTGCTTAGTTGCCTTTCATTGCTGCTGGGGCCTGTCTCATTCCTGCAGCTCTTCCCGGTGAGTCAGTGCTCCACAGGATTTCCCAGCCCTGAAGCAATGGGCACAGGTTTGGTTGGGCTGTCTGGCCTGTGAGGTTGGCTCAACTTTAAACGAAGCCATTCCTCTTGGACCAGCTGCTCTTTCCAAATGGAGAGGGCCTCTCCCATTCTCCTGAAGCTTAGTGCCGTGGCTCAGAAGGGTTAGTGTATTAATGTGAGCGCTCCCAAGAAATCCTGGTGAGGTAGAGACAGGAAACTTAAAGTACCTACCATGTAATGGATTATTTTATTTTCAGAGTATGTGTTTTCTGGAGAGAGACAGGGACCTGTAACAGGCTTACAGTACTAGTCAAAACAGTACAGGCAGTTCCACCTGCTGCAGGGCTTGGAGTCTTGACTCTGACTGCATTTAGTGGGAACGAGACCTTTAAAACAAGGCTTGCAGGCAGCACCAGGGAGAAGAGCTGTGGCTAATGTGTGGAATAGAAGTATTTGCAAAGCAGCTCTCTGCAGTAAGGAGTGGTGCTGCTGGGGCTGGTCCCCAGCTTGTTTCAAGAGCATGTATACTGCGAGGCAAAGTTGTACAGGGAGGTCTCTGGAGGGCACGAAGCTGTTTCCTTCCAGGTTGAGGCAAGAGCCCTGTGGAAACTGGTGGTTCCCAAGCCTGAATTAAATTGTTCTTCCTTGGTAAGAAAGAGACAACATGAAACTAACTGGGTCTGGGAGGCTAGAGTAAATAGGTAGGCATCAAAATATGTTTGCTGGGAAATACTGAATGGCAAGACCCTCCATAGTCCTCATTCAGATCATTTACAACTCTGGACTTTGCTGGGATTGACCTGATCTGTGGCCAAAGTCAATGGATTCTGTTAAAATCTGGGCTACTGTGGCATGTAATGTTTGTCCCTTTATCCTGCTCAAAATTCAGAGTCCCATTTGCACTGAACCCTTGAATGGTGTCCTCATTGTGATGATTTCTCACAGGAAGGTAGTTCAGTTTGGGAACAACCAGGTGCTTTTTATTTCTTGTATTCCTGAAGCATTGAGACAAGACAACAGATCTGTCCCCAGTAGCTACCAGAACAGTAACACAGCCCTTTCCTGTGGGTCTGCATCTAGACACAGGCTGGGAGCTCTCAGGACTCTGCTGCAAGTGCTGCCATGGGTGTGCGAGTGCCTGCCTGTGAATCAGAGCTGCTGGAGCTCCCCCCTCTCAGACACGGGCTGGCTATGCATGCTTCCTGGGGCAAGCAGCAACCCATCCTCTGCCTGGACACTGCTGCTTCTGCAAGACTGGAAGGTTCTCTCAATGGGGCAGGTGGTGGATATGCTCCAAGGGCCAGCCCCCCACCCTGGCTGTGCCTCTCCTGGCCCTGGGGCGATGTGGGAGCAGCCCTGAGTGCTGCTGGTGTGCTGCCTGGGTCCCTCTCCCTTACTCCTTCATCTGAACCATCTTTCTGGTTTGGAGCTGTTCTAGGGCAGGGAAGCAGATAACTTGTGCACCTTAAATTTTGAAGGAAGCCTTTCTCCGAGTGGTATTCTCTTCAAGGTTTGTGTGTTTGAGCAGGAAACAAACAGCTTGGAGGCCCTGTGGTGCTGCGGAGAAGGGGGTTAGCAAGCCCAGGTTAAATGTGTTTCTTTCTCTGCTCACACAGGCTTTGAATTTGGAGAGAAGAGGTGTAACCCAAGTGAGCTTATGGTGTTGCTGCCTTTGATGTGGGAGATGGGTGTTTGATGTATAAAGAGCACCTGGATGGTTTTTAAATGCAGGCAGTCTCTCTTCTGTGGGGTAGAGCTGGCAGCAGCCTTCAGGGAAAGGGTGGGGTGGTCTCATCTTGGCTGAGGTTGATTTGCCAGCGGTTGGCAGGAAGTGCCAGCATATGGTGCTAGGCTCCTGCTCTGCAGGGCCGCTTGTTGCTTCAGAACAGACAGATCTGGTTAATGGGGTGAAAGAAGGTCCTGAACATCAGCCCTGTTACCACTTTTCTGTGTGCCCCTTTACTCAAAAGACTCCCCACTCTCCAACACTTGGCTGGCCAGCTCCCTCTTCCAGTTCCCTCGTGACAGTTCCTCCCTCTGTCAGTTGTCCGGCCATGCTTCCTTCTGGCTGATGTGTCCCTTTGCATGTTTTCCCTGCAGGGCTCAGAATGGAATGCCTCCAATTTGGAAGACTTGCAGAACAGAGGGTAAGTATCTTCAGGCCATCAGCTTAAAAGCAAGAGTCTGGCCTCAGCACTTGTCTGTGCAACAAACTCTCTTCCGTACCTACTGTGTAACCTGAGTCTACTAAAGGGTTTGCAGATCTGAACAAGCTCTTGCTTCCTCCAAAGTCCATGTCCCACAAACAGACACCCTAAAGTAAAGGAATCTTGTTCCCCAACCTTGGCTGACATTCCCTTGGAGAACAAAGGAAGCCAGCAATCTCACAGCTATAAAAGTAGCAAAAAGCTACAGTTACTTAACTGGATGCTGTGTAGTTGGCTCTGTGCCCTCTGCTCCAGCCCGTTGTTCGGGGCTGAGGTCTCACGATTACAGAAGCGCTTTGGAGTCTGGACCTCCAGACTGGCAGGAAGGAAAATATGTAAGACAGTGTTTGTTGCTTTGAGTGGGGCACAGGAGGAATTAAAGTCCTGTAGCATTCAGGCTTAACACTGAGGGGTTCCTCTGTTTTCTGCCCTTTCTACCTTTTAGGCTTAGAGTGTCCTTTCTCTAGGCTGGATGGGTCTAAGCACCAAGATTTTGTCACTAAACCATTATTTATGTGTTTGTCTTATTTGTGCCAATCCAGTGGAAAAAACCCTACTCGTTCTGCTGAATTGAATTGATAGCATACTTCTGTACCTCAGAGAATTAGCCTGGCAAAAGTGACTCTCCTCACACAGCTCAGGATCTGCTGCAGTTTCCTTGGGTCAGACAGGTCCTGCCTGACTGCCAGCAGTCTCGTACCTGCTAGGGAAAAGGGATGTCACTCCCTTGCAGTGCTCCTGTTCTGATAGCCCAGCATGAGTGCCGTTCATAAGCATCTTATGAGTAACCCTCAGGGCTAAAAATACTGGATGTAGTGTACATAAATATCATATGCTTTTGCTAGCAGTTTCCTTTCCAGAAAATTTAGGGATAAGAAATAAATCCTCCCCAGTGGCTCATTGTCTGTTACATCTCTGTAGCTATTTTATGCATTTGTTTATCTATGGTGTTGCTCACGAGCTTATGCCTTCAGTCTTCCTGTGTTGTTGGTGCAGTAGGAGGAAAGATTCACACTGGGGCTTTGAGAAAGAGTCCAAACACCAGTTGAACAGCCCGTGCAGAAGCTCTGGTGACACAAGTGAGAGATAGCAAGCAAGCAGTGTAACCTGACATACTGTAGAAGTTGTTTCTAGTATGGGTGGAAGCCCTTTTGTCAGAGGCTAGGCTCTAAATTGCTCAGCAAAACCTTTCATCTGCGGTAGCCGCTGCTTCCTTGCATTAAGTCCTGGTTTCCAAGGAGGTTTGTTCAGGACTGCAACTTCAAATGCTTCGAGTTTCGTCACTCACAAAGCAAGACAAGGCTGTTGTGTGGCAGCTGTGATCTCCCTCTGCACTTGCTGTGTTCTGCACACTCTGCATTTTTATCTGCTGTTTCTGTGCAGGGTGCGGTACATTTTGAATGTGACTCGAGAAATAGATAACTTCTTCCCTGGGCTCTTCGAGTATCACAACATTCGGGTGTATGATGAAGAAGCAACAGATCTTCTGGCTTATTGGAACGACACCTACAAATTCATCTCCAAGGCAAAGTAAGTCTTTTCAGAACAGAACAAACACATTGAGAAGGTGTATACTAAGCATTTTATATTTTCCTGCTGATTTTCTTAACTGCTTTTCCTCCTTGCCTACCTAGGATCAAAGCATTTTCATTTTGTAGTTTCGGTCCAAATGTTAAGAGTTGCCTTCCACAGTTTTTCCTTCTTGCGGGTGCTTGTACAAGGAGCAGGTTGGACTAGTGAGGTGGTTCTGCCCAGTTGCAGTCCAGGCAAGCAGTGAAGGAGATCATTCCTTACTGAAGTTAAACAGCTTGCCTGCTGCTTAGGAAATGCAACGGATCTGCAGAGATGCTGGCGGGAGAAAAGGGCAGGAACAAATCAAGCAGGGTTTGATAAAAGTAAGAAGCAAAACTTTTAAGTCAAACACCAACATGAGCTGTTCCCTGCATTGTGAGGCTGCACGATGAAGCCTGCAGTCTGGAAGTGATTTCTTGTAGTGTAACACTCCAAAGCAAACTCTTCCCTTCAACAGGAGTAAATGCCTGTGTAGGTCTCTGAGCTGTCAGTCACAGTGAGTAATCTGATAGCGGATGCTGAAAGTAGGGCCTTTCAACTGCAAAGAACTGCATCCCAGTTACATGAGCTGTCTCCAGTTAATTCAACAGCTTTCTTGAGGGAAAACTAGTCAGAAAGCAGATTGGCACATGTTGCCTTTAAAGTATTATTTCCATTATAGCAGTCTGTCATCTCTCTATATAGCTGGTGCTTGCAAATCCTCATAGCCTTTAAAAGCTGACCTATTTGAGTGTGGCTCAAGACTTAATTTATTTAAGATGGTTTCTTTAAAATACATCATTGTATTCCCTTAAGTATTGATTTTAAATTGATGTTATCCTCAGAAGTACTGTCCTGCCTAGAATGTTTCCATCGAGGTTTAAACGATTGGCTCTCAGAGCTGTGTGTGAGGTGATACAAGCTGATGATCTTCCAAACTGGAGCAATGGCTGTATCCCCTTCTTTGCCCTCTCTGCTTGTTGTGCTTTGGGGGGGGGTTTAATCACCAAAAGCATTGCGATGTTTTGACTCATTGGATTTGCAAAGTTGAAAAAGTCTTAGAGCAGTTCAAAGGCTGCTGTAGCCCAGTACACCCCAACCAGTGCAGACATCTCTGAGTGTCTGGGGTGTGTGGATGCAAGTACAGGCTCAGGTGACCGCGAGCAGCTGAGCCCTGAGCGTGTTGAGGCACGTGACTGTGTGTGCTCTCTGGTCTCTTGGTCTGTCCTGGGGAGCTTCACGTGGCTGGCAGTCCAGAAAACCCAGCACGTGAAGGAGAACGTTGAAGGTGCCAAACCTAAGTTGTCTCAGCCCCCTCTGTGCCAGCGCTGCCCAGCGCACGGAGTTCACAGGGAAGGGCCGTAGCCTTCCTCCTTGTGTTTCACAGCAAACACATGGGGTTTCATTCCTTGGAGCAGAGTGCTGGCTGCCCTTTCAGGCTCTTTACCAGCTTCACTGAGCAGAGTAGCTGCTCGTTACACTCAAAGTCACTGTTTGCTCTGCCTTCAATGGGGAAAAATGCATTAAAGCTGAAAGATCTTCCACCTGCTTGCAGCAGGACACTGCTCTGCAGCTGTCATTTGAGGTCTCTGCCTCTAGTCATGAGGTCCTTTACCACTTGCTTGCATTTGGGCATTTACTGAGGTGAAGGACTGTTATAAACAGCGGGGGGGGGGGAGCTTTCTACCTATAGACAGTCCTAAGAAATAGTGGTATCAAGAAAAATCTGCCAGGTTGGTCTGTGGAGCCTTTAGCTGGATTTGGACCTACCAGTGTCGCAAAGTGTGGATGGGAGGTCGGTGGGGTGTCAAACCCCTGACTGAAGCAACATTGGTCACATTCAATGACCAAACCCAACTGAACCACTCAGTGTCTCCCAGGGATGTGTTTCTAAACGGTGACATGTTTGTGGAAACCATGTTTGTGGATAGATGCCCTTTTTATTTGCCATACTGGGCTGTTTGGGCTGAGTTCAAGGATGTTGCATTAGTCTTCAGCACTCTGCAAACAACTGATGTTTGTCTGCTTTGCGATAAAAGCTTCGGAGAGCTGTTGTAACAAAACCTGTTAAGAGTATTAAGACCTCGTTCTTCACTTTCTGTGTCTTGCTCCAGTTTGTAAATTGGATTATCAGATCACATCCCAGACGCTCACTGTGGCCACAGTGTTGAAAACACCTTTAATAACGCTCTGGTAAAGAAGTTGCTATTTTCTTAAGCTTCTCAGAGGCCGTGTTTTCCATGTAATGATCCTCTCTTGTCTTTCTCCCGCTTCAGGAAAAATGGTTCGAAGTGCCTGGTGCACTGCAAGATGGGAGTGAGCCGCTCGGCATCCACCGTCATCGCCTACGCCATGAAGGAGTACGGCTGGAACCTGGACAGGGCTTACGACTACGTGAAGGAGCGGCGCACCGTCACCAAGCCCAACCCCAGCTTCATGCGGCAGCTGGAGGAATACCAAGGGATCCTGCTGGCCAGGTGAGTGGAAGGAATGATCCCAATTAGCCACGTTAAGGCGTAACGCTTAAATGATTGAGTCCGTTGTTTTAATTAGAGCTTCCATCGCAGCGTTACGTAAGCTCGTGATTGGCTTGGGAAAGAGAGCGCTCTGGTTTTCATGGGTTAGCTCAGCTCAGCCTGGGAAAATGGGTGTAATAAAGAGATTTTAGGAAGCTGTTTGTCTTCTAGGATGACTTTTTTTTTTTTTTTTTTTTTTTGGAGAGTAGCATCCCGTGATCTGCCATCCAAACACAGCACTCAGAGCTGTGCGGACTCCAGCAGAGATAAATGACATCCCTATTGCTTGTAACATCACTTGGCAGGGAACTCGCTTTGTCTCAGCCTTACAGTTCTCTGGTGAACATGCCCCTCCTCAGCAGCTGGTCTGGTTTTATTTAGATCCCTTGGGTAAGTGTTGGTGTGAGGGGAGGGGACAGGATGTTCTGTGCATTGCAACAGCGGTGTTTATTCCTGTGTGGAGTCCTGAGGCTGGTCTGGAGCTGGGTCTGGGCCTGGGCAAGTGTGGTGCAATCCCAAGCCTATCACCTGATGAGCAAAAAGAAGTAAATGTTGCCTGTTTCTGAGAAACCCACTTGTAAGCTGTCTTAAGCAATGTCTTCACGTGATCAGCTGAAGGAGGTAGTGATACTCTGTGTTTTGGCAGATTGTGGTACTTTGTTTAGGATCCTGGTGTGCTTTGCCAGGGAGCAGATCTGAAGCAAGAAGGATTGCCCAAGCTGAGCCTCCTGCCCCAGGGAGGTGGCTCTTTGGGAGTTTTGACCAAAATAATTATTTCATAGCTGCTTGATGCTCTGAAACGGTGCCTGCTTATGTTGCTCATTACAGCACCTCAGGCACTTCTGCACTCTTTAGGGCACACTTCTCACCTCTGTCCTCTGCTTGGTTTTGTCCCTTTGGGTCTGTCCTACCCACTTGCAAAGACCTGCGCTCACCTTTTCTGTGTTAATGACTTAATCATTCTTCCTTTGCTCTCCACCTGCTCCCAGCAGGCTGGCTAGATCTGCTGCTGGGACAGGTCTGGATTCCCAGTTTTTATACCAAACCCCTCGTGTCAGCTCTTCTTGTCACTGAAATGTGCTTCCTCTTTCCTCCTCTGCACAGGTTTTCAACCTGAGGGCTCCTCACAGTTTATTCCCTGATCAGGTGCAGCCACAGGAGCTTTGTCCTCCACCCTGTCCTCTCTGCCTGCCTTCCTTCCTCTCCCCCTGCTCCCCAAGTGTTGACTGCCATAATGACCCTCTTTCTCTCTCAAAAAGCAGCCAAATAGTATCAAGTCTCAGGATAGATCACAGTGGAATAGATATTTTAAGAAATTGTGCTCTTCTGGACTGAAACCCTTTGAGAGAGACACCACACCTGCCTTTGGTGCCTCGTGATACCAAACATGCTGCTGGCACCAGTTAATAAAGGTCAGTGCTTAACTCTGGTGTGCTATGCAGCATTGAGTGGACTAGGAAATTAGATCTCGCTGGGGTAGGCTGGATGGAGGAAAAGAAGCTTTTCAGATGTGAAAAACACACCGACATCCTTTGCAACAGGTTGGTGAACACCTGCGAGGAGCCCCGGGCTGGTAGCAGCTGGTGTGTCACATCCTCAGGCCCTCAGCTCTGCAGTTGCCTGAGGTGATCTGTCAGTCTGGTACCTGGTGGCACATCTCCAAAGCCTCCCGTACAAATATTTTGGTTAAGGACTTTCCCCCCCACCCCGTCTTAGAGTAATGTATTTTTCAGGAGGTAAATCTTTCCTGCTTCCATCATTTCTGTGGTGTGTGGCTTCTCTCCCACTTAAGCACACCACTGCTCCTGACCTACTCTGACAGTCCCAGTACAATGGCACAAACAGGATTACTTGTGAGGCTTTAAAAAATGCAGGAGCAGTGCCTTACATCTCTGTGTGTAGAGCTGAAAAGCCTGCAGTAAATGAAGCTTCACTGGAGCAAGGAACGGCCTCTCCGGGCTGCAGAAACTCTCCCTCTTTATGCGGTTCCTTTCTCGGCTCCAAACTGCTTTATTTCCTCTTTCTCCTCTGTTTTATTTAGCTTTCCCCTCTGGCCTCTTGTGCCTTGTTTATTGCTGTGGTATTCCAGGACAGGTAAAAAAAACAAAAACAAAAACCCAACAGATTCACGCTCATGTGACTGCTCCGATTTCAGAGGGAAGGTATGTGAGGGCAGCCATGTGCTCGCACTATCTAGTTACGGTTTTGTGTAGGGGTTATAGCAACTGGGATATGTTTTCCAGCTGTAAAATGAAAACCCCCTGCCTGCTTTTAGTCATAACAACAAGTGTGTTTTCCTCTGGGAGACTGTCATACTTCCTGCGGTTAGTTAAACTGTCCCCTTCCTCTGGTGACAGACACAGAAAGGCTGAGCCAGGCCTCTGTCTTTTATTAGTTGTGAATAAGTTACAGGAAAAGGGTGTTCGGGGTCCCCTACGTGCAACTTGTGAATCAACAGCAGTAGTTTTACACCTGAGACTGGAGAGCTGGCTGCAGTGTGGTGGGAAGTGTGGGAGGCTCCTGGCCCAAGGCTGGTCTGGACACAGCTGGCCAGCCTTGGGGCACTGGGAGCACCAGGGTGGGGAAGTGCCCTCCGAAAACAACAACTTCTCCCCAGCTTATGTGAGCAGAGACGTGGGAAATCTTTGGCATCCCACACAGAGCCTTCAGCACCAACCTGCCTCCCAGACAAGCCTGGTTCTGCTGCCAGTGTCAAAACTTTGCTCCAGAACCCATTAGAGACAGAGCACGTGCACCCCAGAGCAAGGCCTCTTGGCCTCTAGTCCTGACCCTCCTCTCCTCTGAAGGGACCTGATTCTGCCCCGTGTCATATATGAAGGCTGGAGCTTGACTGTGGGGTTAGAAAGCAAAATTAGCCATGAGTTATCTTCCTGAGCTGTTGGGCACCCACAACTAAACAGGTTCATTGTAATTAATTCAGTATCATCTGTTAATGAACTTGCTGCAGCCAGCGGATGTGTCTGGGAGTGCCTGCTCACGTTAGCAAGGGACCGGAAAGGTTTTGCAAGGTCTCCTGCAGATCCAAGGACCTTTCTGTGGTATCTGCTCTCCTCCTAGGGGCAAACGATGGAAGCACAGCCCTGTGGCCGTGGCCACTTGGCAAAGGCCTTGGCAGCCATGGCTAGCTGGTGTGGTTCCACTGCAAGAAGTTCCCTCCTTTGCTCTCTGTAAGCCTGGGGCCTTGGGCTGGCTATTTTGGAAGGCGGAGCTATGGAAAGTGGTGCAGTGCTGCTGGCAGTTGCTTGGTCTTGTGACTGCTCAGACCCTCCTAAAGGGGTGTTCCAAGACCTGGAGAACTCTTGAACTTCCTTCCTATGAAAGGCAGGTGATGTTTTGGGCTGCTTGTTGACTGTTGAGGATGTCTTCTGGTTTTTACGCACACCCACACCCACTCACCTCACCCTATACCTTTGGTTATCAGAGCCCAGTTGTTTGAAGCTATTTAAAGAAGGAACCACAAGGGAGATTGGATTTTATTCAGTGTCCACCATCCAAGTCCAGAACTCAGGACCCCGTCTCTTCTAGTCATTGCTCACCTGCTAACAAATGAAAAAGTGCTTGCTGGCTGAGAGAGGTCTGAATTCTGTAGTCAATTAACCATTGCATTTGTTGAGTAGAATGATAAAATACTGCTGGGGAATATGTGTGTGTGGAGCAGAACAGTGCTGTGGGATTTAACTACTGGAGAGTGGCTTGTTACTGGATCACCTTCAGCAGCAGGTTCGGCCCTGAACTCTTGAGGTGAAGCTGTAGTTGTGGTCAATGACTCCAGTATTTGGCACGGGTCTTTTTTGTGTAGGTCCCATCCTCTTGCAACAAGGTGAATCTGGCTCTGGCGTGTGAAAACACTGCTCAGTGTTTTCATTTACTTTTCTTCCTCACAGCAAACAGCGGCATAACAAACTGTGGCGCTCGCACTCAGACAGCGACCTCTCGGACCATCACGAGCCCATCTGCAAGTCTGGGCTGGAGCTGAACAAGAAGGAGATCACCACCTCAGCTGACCAGATCTCGGAGGCAAAGACCAATGACAACCAGCAGCCGATGTCTCCCATCTACTCGGCCGATCCGGACAGGGAGCAGCAGCTCCCCGAAGATGCAGACACGATCGAGGAGGTGTGCGTGCAGGAGAGGATCCACCTGGAGTTTACGTGTCGAGACTTCCACGCGGAGCAGATGGAGGACAAGCTGAACCTGAACAATATCAATGGCTATACAGCGGGATGTTGTGTAGACTCTGTCCCCCCTGATAACTGCCGTGCTTCTGAGGCCTTAATGCAACTGCAGCACCCCTTGGAAATTTCGGAGTTTCCTGATTTGACAGTGGACGATCTAGAAAACGACGCCCTTAAGCCCGATGTCAACGTGCACTTGGTTCCCATGGCAGAATTCACCTCCTGCTTAACAGACTTCCCCCAATCCCCAAACCAGAATTCCCCAAGTCTCCAACAGAATCCTCAGCCTGAAGTGACAGACCTCAGTGCAGATAGGATAGATTTCTTCAGCGCTTTGGAGAAATTCGTGGAGCTTTCCCAGGAGAGCCGGTCACGCGCTTGCTCCCACTCCAGGGTGGAGGAGCAAGGGAGTGGAAGGAACGGGGTCTCCAGGGTGCCTGTGCTGGAAGCGCTGCCTGCTGCTGATGGGGCTGCAGATGCTCAGAGGAACAGCTCTGGAAACTCTCCTCAGGCATCAGATGACTCTTCCACAGATGAAGAACAGCAAAAGGTTAAAATAACTTGCTCGGGTTTTTTTAGGAGCTGCTGCTTGAACCTACCTGCGGGTAGTTCTCCTGCTGCGAGGTTGCCGTGGACAGGGGATTTTGTAGGTCCTGGCTTTCACTGAACAGGGCAGCTGTTTGAGGGGTGCTTGCTGCTTTTCCTTTTCTTCACTTTTAGATACTTGCCCTTTTCTGCACTTTTTCCTTAAACATCTGTTTGCTGGCACTGGCTGGGCACTGGCTGAGTCGACCTTGACCTGACCTGCTGAGCTGTTCTCATGAGAAACTTATTTTTGAGTTGAGAGCAGATAAGGTGGGACTCGACCCCCTAATGCAGCTGAACCCTGAACAGCCAAGGCCAGCCAGTATCTCAAACCTGCACAGATATTTGACTTGAGAAATCCACCACAGGTTCCTTTCCCTGCTTGGGAAGCACCAGTGCTGGATAGTACATCAAGGTAAATGTAGAGCTTCCAGTGCTGGAGGAAGAGAAAGCCTGGCCAAACCTGAAGTGGTGGGATCAGGCACATCATGGCTCATTTCTCTCCTGGCTAGAGATGTTTCTGACAAAATTCAGTAACCTTTGAATTTGAGGTACCTTTCTCTTATAATTGCTTCCCACCCTTCAGGACTCTGACAGGGATTGATGATGTCCGGAGCCATCATTTTCTAGGAGCCTCTCTTATTTAAATTCCACATTGCATTGCTTGAATCTTTTCCATCTCCATGTGAGGCAATAAGGCTCTTCCAAATATAATAGGCCAATGCTCTCTCCAGTGATTTGGCAGAAAGAGCATCTGTGTGGATGGGCCATTTTCCTCTGGGAAACCAGAGCATTTCAGCACTGGGTCATTCTTTATGCTGTACTACCCTTCCCTACATGAGCGGAATCTTTCACGTTTTCAGTGCAAAACTGCACTTTTAGCAGTGTTAGGATATTTTTTTTTTTTTTTTTTAAATCTGGACTTCTCTCTTTATTTAAAAAATAAAAAGGGAGGTGTGTGGGAAATTTCCCTTGGAATTTGTGGCAATTAAATATAAGTTCTTAAGTCTAAGTGAAAGTCCGGTCTGGAATATGTTAAATGCCATCCCAGAGACAATGCTGTTGTGTTAGTGATCTTGTAATCCATCTCCCCGCACTGATACGTGCACTTATTGTTCCTCTGGGGACGTGCACCCCCATTTCCTTTAAGCTGCTGCCATTTGCTCTGTGTCTGCTCAGCTGATCCGCTCTGTAATTCTCCTATTTGTGTGTTGCAGGAGGTCCCCGAGCTGCCCAGCACAGGCCACCTCACCAGATCCCACTCAGAAAATGCTATTTCTGTGAAGGAAATTATCACAGAGATTGAGTCAATCAACCAGGGAGCAGCACCTGCCCAGCAGAAAGAGGCTGCAGCCAACCTCACCCAGACACCAAAGAGGAACACGGTGCACGACCTGCCAGCGGAGGTGATTTGGGCATCGGAAGGGGTTGAACAGAGTGAAGGAACCTGTGCCGGACACCAGGAAAAGGAGAAGGATTCTCTGCAAGCTGAGCAAGAAGCTGCTCCCTCCTTGCAGCCGTCTTCTGGTAAATCAGACCTGGAGGAAAGCAGCCCTGGTGAGGAGCAAGAGTCTCGTGGCTCCATCCACCCTGAGCCCAAGTGGTGCCCCGGCTCTGTCCGACGAGCCACCCTGGAGTTCGAGGAGCGGTTGAGGCAGGAGCAGGAGCACCAGCACACGGCCCCGGGAGGCATCTTACCGACCCGCAAGACCTCCAGGAACGATTCTCCCGCTGCCGAGCTCCTGCTGCGGGGCAGGAGCGAGGAGCCGCCCCTGGAGCTGGCTCCGGAGGGTGACAAGGGCCGGGGGCCAGGCGCTGAGGAGCTGCTGCTGCCTCCTGGGGCAGAGCGGCCCGCAGAGGCCAGCCCGGGGCAGGAGGGAGCGGCGCAAGAGTGCAGGACGGTGGTCTCGTTTGATGGGACGGAGGAGCCCTCGCTGCCCTCCCTCCTCCCAAAGAGGATTGAAATCATCGAATACTCTCCCACGGTCGGGGCCGCGGAGCACGCCGACCCAAGCTGTGAGCAGGGCGGGCTGGCCGCGGCCCTCCCGTCTTTAGATGAAAACTTGAACCCTTCGCTGCGCTTGGAGAAGGCACCGACCTGTCTCGGAGCTCTGCCGCTGGGAAACGTCTCGCAGCCGGAGCACGCGGTACACAAACAGGCCCCCCGCGCTGTGGGCAGCCCCGGCGAGGAAGGGGCTGGGTTATCTGTCCAGCTCGGTGCTGCTTCTCTCTCTGCCCAGGTGACCTCCACACCTTCAGCCGGCCCAGCTGGCTCTTCCTACCCCTACGTAATTCACCTGGAAGGCGTCACTGAGCGGAGCACGGGTACGGACGATGAGCCGGTCACGCCGCGTGGCGTCGAGGGAGACGCGACTCTCCCGCTCAGGGACGGACCGAAACCTCTCTGCAGGGCAGGTGGCACCTTGGGGCAGCTGAGCGGCGGGGACCTCACCGGCCAGCGCGCTGAAAACGTGGACCTGCTGGACATCTCCTTCCTGTGTTACAGCCTGCCCCGCAGCTCCGGCAGCCGCAGCGTGGGGGAACGCGGCGACAGCCCCGGGCTGGTCAAGCAGCGAGCGAAGGAAATTGAGGCTCGGATCCGGCACGCGGGGCTCACCACACCCTCCCACATGAAGCGTTCGGCATCCTTGGCCAAACTGGACTGCCTGGACCTCTCCAAGGACGACTTATCCGAGAGGCAGTCGGCATCTTCCGATGCCAACCCGGTGCTTCTCACCTGCGTTGCTCTCGGTCGAGGCGTTCCCGGGGGGAGTTTGGAGGGGGGCTCGGGAAGCACGTGCAGAAAGCATCGCCTTTCCTCCCCGGAGCCCGCTAAGCATTTTGTGGAACAGCTCAGAACGGCCGAGTGCATTGCCCAGAGCAAGCCGGTGGAGCGGCCGCTAGCTCAGTACGCCAAAGAGTGCGGCTCCAGCCAGCAGAGTTTGTTTTCCAGCGCGGATCCGACGTGGACTAGCTCCGAGGAGGGTCCTCCAGTTCTCCAGGTGCAGGTCCTGGACTCCTTGCCTCCAGCTCGAGGTCTGCCTGTCGCACCCCGGCAGCAGCACGGGAGAACTCACCCTCTGAGGAGGCTCAAAAAGACCAATGATAAAAAACGGACAACCAATCCCCTCTACAACACGATGTGATCCTGAGCCCTCGGCTGTGATTTCTTACCAAGAACTCGTGGTGTTGAGTTCATGCAAGGGGCAGGTGTAATATAAGGAACATGCACTTTATTGGTTAATTTTATATATATTGTCATTTTACTGTTCCTGGCGCATGTAGGTGTGGGTTGGTTCTTCTGTGTGCGACTCTGACTGCAGGACTGTTTGGGTTTTTTTAAGTTTGTTTGTTGTTGGGTGTTTTTGTTTAACTTGGGTAACCTCAAATGTTCTCTTTTTTTTTTTTTTTTTTTTTGTTAGTTTGTTTTAAAAGAACACCCTTTTCATGCAAAAATTGATGTTGGCTTGCTTCAGCAAGGTGGAGTTTTGCCTAGAACCGGATCCTACTCCCTAACTTGAATTTTCCCCATGCCTTGAAATGGTGCTGGGCGGTTGTTGGGATGAGAACCCCCCCCCACCCCCTAACTGTGAAGGCTGTGCCAAGGTCCCTTTGTTTGGCCTTTCTTTTGTTTCTGCAAACTGGAACTCCACGATGCTGGCATATCACTCACAAAGCTGCTTCAGGACAAAGCCCTCTGGGCTCCGTTCGTGCATCCCCAAAAGGAGCACCCAGAGCTGACTCCTCCCAGGGGACAGGCTCCCAAAACCCCGGGCAGCCTGGCCCAGGATCAGCCCTCCTCTCCTGGTGCAGGTCACACAGAGTCCCCCTATTTTTTGGGGGCTTCTTCACGAGCTGCCCAGCTCCCCTCAGCTGCCCCAGCCCCAGGGGGTGAGAGGAGACCCCTCAAAGCCAGCATGTTCTTTTAAAACAAACGCCTCGTGAGGGTTTTAACCCTCCCATTACTTGAATACTGCTGTGGGCCTTCCAAGTTCATGGCCATATCATCTGTCCTCTGCCCTCCTGCTGCCTCCCCTCCAGCCCAAAGCTCTTCTTGTCTCATGCTGACCGAGTTTTCCTCTCCCCTCGGCCGTGCTCACAGGCGTTCTGGTCACTCCCAAACCTGGAGACTGTTCTAATTGTTACACAACGAATTGCCCCTACTGAAGGCAAAGCTCTGTCCTCTCTGCTGTCACTCCTAACACTCGACCTGGAGGGAAGATCTTTTCTGGAACTTTTTATTTTTCTTTTTTTTTCTTCCTCCCCCCCCCCCCCCCTCCTCCTCCTGCGTCATACCTATCCCTTTCTTCTCTCTTTCTGTC
>WTSP01017564.1:0-23871 GCA_025331215.1 Actenoides lindsayi
GCAACCTGCTCTAGTGGGAGATGTCCCTGCCCAAGGCAGGGGGGTTGGAACGAGATGATCTTTAAGGTCCCTTCCAACCCTGACAATTCTATGGTTCTATTTTAATCAGCTGGCACCAAGTCTAACCACCATGCTTCAGACAACAACAAAAAAAACCCCCTTTATTACACTAAAATGTTCACTGTTTCATTTTTCCTCTGTGGAAGAGGTTATGAATAAAAACTTGTGAGAATCTCATTCAAGTATGTGGCACAAAACCTTTCAACAGCAAAGTTATTTAATTCTAACACTGATCTCTATAGCTGAACTGCTCTTGATAGAAGAAGCTGAATTAACTCAGAATTCTACACATGATGCTGTTATTGCAAAAAAAAAAAAAAGTAAAATAAAATTATCCTAGCAACGCCTGAAAAATATGTCATTTTTTCATATGTCCACAAGCACTCTGGAAAGAGAAGCTGCACACCTCTAAGTAAAACAATGTAATTTTCCTTTTCTTACCAGGCTTGGATTTCTGCTTTGCGATCTGCCCGTGACTGGAGAACACTGCTGTGGATCCCGGTATAACCGTTCCTTCCTCTAAATCAGACTCTGGGATTGTAGCACAACCACCTAGTTGGAAAGGGAAGAACCTTAATGTGGTGTTTATACAACAAAACAAATTCACTGGTGCATAATTAAGGACAAGAGGTGATATCTGACAGGAACACATAAAACTGGAACAGTCTTTACTCTCACTTGGCAGAAATGTTTGTTAAAGAAAACTATTACCATTGTTTAGAAGACTCATTATGCCTTAATGACTTGTCTCCACTACTGTTTGAAAAAATGTTTCAAAGTATTAAGGCCACAGAATATGCAAAACTGATTCCATATAGAAGATAAAAATAATGGGATTTGTGTTAAAGGTCAGAATACTGGAAGCTAGGTTTTAATAAAAAATGTAAAGTTATTTCATTCGCTCTTAAAAGTTAACCTTATGCAAATTATTAGCTTGCCACACATGATATTTTCTGGATGGGCTATTAAACACAGTATTTTTATTGTTTTACAGTATGACTTTTTTTTTTTAACAGTATTATCTCTAGTGCTAGAGATAGGGAAACAGGGACACATTCACTCTTCAGTAACACACTGCACTGGCAATACTTTATTCATAAGTGATTGTAGGATGCATCCATGAGAGATTCCCTGTATTTTACAATGTTGTCTTCTGAGTAGTTCATCAGAGAACACAATGACTTAAAGCTTTCTCTTCAAACACGTTTAACAGCCCGTTTTTAAAATACAAAGAGGGAGACAATCTGGCATCACCTGAATAGCTGCAGTAATTTGCAGTGCAATAGGTTGATGTAAATTAATTTCAAACCAGCTGTGATCAGGACTTTGGAGGACACAGCCTTACCAACAACCCAGCATTGCCAACAACAGCACACAGCTGAGCTGTATCCCTTTCTCATAGCCTTCCCGGGATCACCACTAGCAAGCTAACAAATCCACATAGTTAGAGTGGTCTGAAAGCACGTGTTTATAAACAGCACAGCAACTCCCAGTGGAGAGCACAGTCTTTACACCTTGATGTCAGATGTGTTCTGTTCTGCAAAGAAATGTTTTACTCCAGGCCTCATAACCACTATATCCAGTGTTCAGCAAAATAGGCTATTTTCTCCCCTTACAAACTAAATGAATAAAACAGTTGTTACAAATAAGGTTGCATCCCCAAACAGGAGAGCTGTAGTTTCAGAAGCGCTGGCAAAGCGACGCTCCACATCCTGCAGAACTGTCCCCCGCTGTCCAGCCAGGGTAAAGCACAGCAGCTTCAGTGAACCCTCAGAACACACTCATGCCTACTAACTCCAGAATCAACATGGCATCTTTTGTTCCCGAGGAAGAGGAGAGACACAAGCTACTTTATTTCAGATACACCTGGCAGAAAGTTTAAGATACAGCATAGGTTTTATGTTTGATTTAGAAGCAGCAATTTTTTTCAGTTAGAAAGGAAGGTTAGGAGAGAACATGTCAGCAATGTGCCCACTTATGATCCATGATAGCTCCAGATATTTACTGTACCTGCTATGAAGCTTAGGAAAATAGGAAATTAGAAAAATATAACCATGTGCAAATACTGTTACACTAGAGCAATGTCTGATACTGCATTAAATATAAATGTACCTACACCCTAAATGAAAATAAATATCAGTAAACTAATACTTCTGTTCCCATTTGCAAATTGTGACTGAAATGTAAACTATGAGATGGAAACCACTGCTTTAAAAGTGAATTTATATGTTTTTCATTCTTATTCTTCAGATAAAATCTACCCCATTCAACAGTAATCTAAATACAGAACACACAATTAAGGTTTCTTGCACAAAAGAACTATTAAGAATGGCACCATACATTTTAAAAGGTTTTATAACATTTTCTAACAGCATGAGTGAGAACGTGCCTAGTAAATTAGCATCTATTGAATTTCTAGACGGAAATAAAAGAACTTTTACAACATTCATTCTAAAAGTTGAAACTCAGTAACTTACAGAGCCTTGGGAATCGATGGCTTTTGATATCAAAATATTTTATTAATCACCAACGCTGATAGTACCCAAGTAAGAGCCAGAAAAGGTCTATTTGCCCTTCAGTAGAACACGCTACTTGCTGAAAGGAAACAAGACTTCCTGTTCTTGAGCTTGATGTGAGAGGTTTCTTAAGATTTACTTGTCATCTGATATTATCAGAATTTATTAAACTTAAAAGCAAAACTCACTTCTTCCATAACTTTATTTTCTTGAGAACAGTGAAGCCTGAAATGTCATCAGTGATAAGAGTATTTTACACAGAAAGAAGCAACAGAATACAAAGAATAACAGTATCAGCTTTAATATTAAGAGCAGTAATTAATCTTACTTCTGGCAAGGATGCTAGTAACTTTTCCTTATTTTTTTTTTTTTTAAATACTATTGTTTCATAAAGGCATTCCATGTGCTGAGAGCACTGTTCTCAACAGGGCAGGATTTCATCAGGACTCCTGCACCAATAATTATTTAAATGAGTGATGAGATAAAGAGAGCAAGATAATAGTGATACTTTTACGCTGTCGAGTCAATAAAGTTTACATGATCAAGGTCTGTGTGACCCCACATTTTTATCTTACTCTTTTACTACCAGTATTACCTTCTAACTGAATGAGGTACTAGAATTTGGAATGATGTCCCTTAGCTTGTTCTGATGCCTAGAACTTGGTAGAATGACTGGACCCTCATCTACACATCAGCCTGCATCGACCTAAGAGGTATCTGCTTCTTCCAATGGAGTCAATAGCAAATTCGATTTTCCTGGTCCAAAAGGCACAGGTACCCATCCTCAAGATAATGATGGATACTCTTGACAACATGCTATGATGCCCCACAGGAAGAAAAGAGTAGAGACCACACTAAGACAACTATCATACTGAAAGAAGACAAATGTTCAAAGTATATGGTAAATTTTACTAGACTGGAAACTGGATAAGGCACAAATATACACTGTTGAATATAACATTTAAACCACAGTGAAGCAGGATTTTTCAATTCAAACACATTTTACAACTCAAAAGTCAAGCTATCTGAAAATAACAACCTTACTACAGGGGCTCTACTGAGGGTATCTACTCCAACATCTCTGGTCAGAGACTAACAAAATTTCTACTTGAATTAAAAATACCTCTTTGAAATCTTATATATGGCTGTATAAATTTCAAAAAGTATTCTCTTTTTAGCAAGCATTTAAATTTTTATGCACCTGGAACTCTAAAAGAAATCATGGGAGAAAAAGTAATTCACATTCAGTGATAATTGAGTAGTACAATTCAGAAAAGTGAAATATTTAAGGAAAAAGGTGAAAAAGAGAGGCAGGAATAGTAGTATATAAATCTACACACTGGAAAGGATCCAAATTGAGAAGTTCTCCAGACGTCAGTCTGTAAACAGTACTTCATAAAATGAATTTCCTCATTAACTGTTGGCAGGAATAACTTCTAGAATATGTTATTACATTTGACCCACTCTTTCCCCCTTTTCTGTGAGGCTAAATTCTTGTCTGACTTCACAGATATTTTATCAATTGTGATATATACAAGAGAGCAGGCTTTGGTCAGCAAAACTGTTTGATAGGGTACAACACACATAAAATTACACTCAAGATAATTGTGAACTTTGTTCACCAAAGGAAATGAGATTTCTCTTGTTTATTTTCACTATATATGTTTTTGTAACACATTTGGTTCTTAAGTTGAAAAAAAGACACCCTCACCCAAAGGAAACATATATAATACATATTGACTAAAAATTCAGTACTGACAGTTCTCCTACAGGTTCCTACCACCATGTTTTTACACATTCTAACATGTCTCTAAAAGTTGAAAAACAGGAAAACAGACGTAGTATACATCTAAAAAAATGAAAAGGCACTTTGAGAGAAAGATGATTTGGGTTTCCTGTTTCTCTTCCACTCAATCACAATCTAAACTATGCATACATTTTCCTCTGAAATTAACTCTTACAAGAATCTACAGAGAGAGTTAAAAAGCTTCCCGAATATTCTTTGGCAGCAAGAGTCAAAATGTGAACAGGAAGTTCTCTAAATAGCAGGTTTTGTCATCCATGTGAACACCACTAGACAATGGAGATAATCTAATCAGCAAAATTATTTCAGAAATTCCAAAACCATATGCAAAACTGTATTCAGCTGGATTTTCTCTGATGCCCATAATTTTTAGGGAAGTATATACTAAAAATGCAGTCTATGGTGTTAGAGATTATTCTCGCTAAAACAGAGTTAATCAATTACTTCTATTGCTTTTGCTGGCTACATTTATTCAACAAATTCCCATAAATTTTATTAGGATCTGACCATCAGAAAGTTGCCCATCTGTTGAAGTAAACACTGCATGCAGGCTTTGACAGTGCTATTGCTGATTTCTAGAAAGAAGATAAAACAGTATCATCTATAGAAGAAAATACATATTTGAGCATATGTTGAGGTCCAGGTAACATTTATTCACATACTGAGTCTGGATTAGAGTCTATCATTTGAATAGACACATTCCAGGAATGCAAGCACATTTCCATCGTAGAGTGTAAGGAAAAAGGGAAGACAGAAAGGAAAAAGAAGGATTTTTTTTTATTATTATTCTAAGTGAGTGTCTGATAATGAACATGGTCACAATTTGCAGTAAAAAAAACCCAAACAAGTTTAGTTCCAATATTCACTAGCAAACTGCTGAGTTGTTAATTAATCAGTTACAGATTTTAGAACATAGCACTGAAGTCCAATAGTGTGGCTACAACTGTGCAGTCACAAAATTCCATTGTTTTCTACCTGATTTGGCAGCCAAATTCAATGAAATGATGGAAAATGTGTCTGTGTTACATTCCATTAGAATAATAAATTAATGAAAATTTAGATAAAGCAAATATGCAGTCCAAAGTCACTGAAGATCACCAAAACATGTTTTCAATAGGGGTACACAGAGACATACCAGACTGTTGTTCTGCTGTACCCTTGTTGTACTGAAATGTTTGTTAATAAAACTTCCAGTCCATAAATTCCATAGCTTGTCCTATAATAAGTTGCCACTATTTGCATCAAGAGCTATGCAGAGATAATTTGCACCAATTGTGTGGCTTCTGTTTGAGCCTGTAGCATGTTCAAATATTTTGAACATGCTTGAATTCATAAAATCTTGACTTAAGTGGTACTTTAGCAGTATAACCTCTTTATGGGAGCAACTAGGCTGTTTAAACTGCCAAATTGTCTTGGTCATTCTTCTATGACGAGGTTCAGTGCATGTGCTACACAAGTCCTACAAATGGCATTGGGAAACATGGCTATGAACAGATCCAGCAGCTGTTTTCATTGAAGTAGTATTATTGGATGTTCAGCTAAGAACACAAGCAAAATCAACGTAGGGTGGTACCCTTACAAATGCAGGGCTGAGAATGTAATAACATTAAACTATTTAATGCCATTCAAGATCTACCAAAAGTCATTTATTAGTCACTATGAACAAAGAATGAATGATGACAGTTGTGCTTCGACCACAAATGTACTGTTCCATCCAACAACCTAGTCACCTGATGAGCACAGACTGGCTGAAAAACATGCTTTGTGTCCTGGTATGTGTTGGGAGAGGTAACTGTTACTGAGTTTTCTAGTGCTTGGAGAACTTCCATCTGCCTTTATTTAACAGCATTTTAAAAAAAAAAAAAATCAGCTTAAAACAAGAACTTTTCAAGGGGAATATCAACTCTTGACAAACACCATGACAATAAAAATCATTATATTTTTCAGAGTATACTGCCTCACAGAACACCAGGTTCTTGACTGGGTCTGAAATCATCTTCCCCAAATTCAGTGTACTGCTAAGTGTAGCTTCCGTTTAGCACAACTAGAAGAGGTTTTCTTTTAAAATGCTTAAATACAGCAGTAGCAGAAGTTATGGAAAGTACTGTCATCAACATATTTTCAGGACAACATTCTTCATTCAGTAACAAACTCAATTTCATGCTAGCCTTTTGGGAATCAAGTGGAATATGCAAGGGGTTTGTCATTATTAGTTTTATTTTACATATATAAATTCATTTTGTGCCCTTAAATATACATATATACTTTAGGATTACATATGAAATACATAAAGAGTTTTATATGAAATATTTTGTTTTCAGCAAAACATTCTTCCAACTGTTCAGCTTCTATTTATTGCATTGTTTCATTAATGCACAGTGTTAAGGAAGCTACTAGATCTTGAGACTTTTTTACTAATTTACATCAAAAACTTAAATAGGTAATGCTCCCTTTGATAATTACTTTTCTAAATTTTTTTTTTTTTTCTAAAAGTGCATTCAAATGAATTTCTACTGTCAGTTCTGGTTTCTATCTGCCAACACACTCCAAGAAAACACCTGAAGGTCAATGTTAACAGCAGCTGGGATTGCCAGAGCATGCAAAAACCCATTCATATTGTCTTTACGTATCTCTAACCTTTCTTCACTATACACTAAAAGGAGACAGACTAAAATTGACAGTTGTAACCTTGATAACCAAACTCTCCTGGATACTTACTGTTCGAAAAAGTTTAGAGAAATGTTTTGCTCCTGTTGCCATTTAAAGCACATTTCCTGAAGCAGATACATGAAGCATACTTCAAGCTGAAGATGCAAGCACGCAGACACATATAGAGACACTACATATTTGTGTCTATGTACACACACATGAATCTTTGACTTATTAGTGAAAAAAGACCAAGTACTCATTCACTGTAGTCAGAAGTTAAAGAGATAGTAAATGTCTGTGGTGTGCTTTGCAGTTTTGTAACCCATGAACTACAGAAGTGTTGTGTCATACAACCACACTGCAAGACTTTCAAGGTGACCATTCTTTGAATGGTTCAGAGGAACAGACAACTATTAACATTCAAGGACACTGAGACTTACTGATCTAAGCAAAACACAAGCTTTGTTTGCACACTCTGAACAACAAGAGGAAGCTCAGTAATGCAGGTTAGTGAAAACAGGACTTTTCTCCCAGCTGTGAATATGAAATAAAATATGCCATTTTCTGCCTGAGGCCTTGTTATGCAGGGTCTTTTGGTTGTTTGAGATAGCCCTGATAGAACAGTAGTCAGACAGAAACAGTTAGTAAGAGGTTTATCCCTAATCCAGAACAGAAACTCAGTGAAGTCAAAGAAAAAACATTTTAGATGTACACTAATGCATGATTTTGGGTAAGAGAACACAGGAACAAAATCTACTGACGTCAGATGCAACATCAGATACACTCTGGATAACACAACAGTGGACTAGGAACTGGGATTCAAACACAAGTATATATGTTGCTCAGAAATGAGAAATTAAAGTAGTAGAGTAATACTTCATACTACTCTGTCAGGGACCCATCACAGTAGTGCTATACAGAATTGTTCAATTTGAAAAAGGATTATGAAGTAGTTTAATGCACATATGACACATTTTAGCTACAGAATACTGAGATCAGATGTCAATAGCAATTGTGGTTGCTCTACTATTGAGAAAGGAATTAATATTACCAGAAACAGTGTTATGGAAATGGAAGATACAAACCCCACAGAAATAATCACAAGATGATAAAATCAAAAAGCTCGAGTGTGATGACCAGCACAAAAGTGAATGCAGTTCTGAAATCACCTGACAGTGCTCCAAGTAAGGATCAGGACACTATTGAGCAAGACACTGGTAAGATGTCTGGAATATTGATTTCAATTCTTGTTGCCATGCTCATGATGGTTTAAATAAACCTGGAATAATTCAGCTGAAGGTTACTAAGATCATAAAGGAATCACTCACCTTACTGACACATGAGCAGATGACCACTCTTGCTTAGCTAAGAGGACTAAAAATGGCTTAGACCGATCTTTACCAATAAAGCAATTAGGCCAGAAATCCTTAGTGTCTAGCAAAATAGAAGACACTCTTAGAACAAGAAGGAATTGACAATAAATCAGTTTTGACTTGAATTTAGGTTTCTGAGTACCAAGAGAGCAAGGGCTTTGAATAATCCCTGAACAGAAACCATGGAAGTAAACAATTGTATTTAGAAATGGGACCTTATTCTAACAGAGATGCAGTTTCTGAACAAGGAATTTTTTTTTTCCTTTCTTCTCCCCTCCCTCCCTCAACATAGAAGATACAGGGAATACAGAACAAAATAGAGAGGTTTCTGTTAGTATTCTGAAATTATCTAATCATCTGTTATCTAATTATAAGTAGTTACCTAATCATTAAGATATTAATACATTACTATTAGCTATTTATCTAACAATATTTTCACAGAATTCAAAGTGAACATGAAATACCACAAAAAAATAGGCTACCTGGCTACTTTAACCAGCAGTAGGAAGTAAACCATTAGTTTACAGTGGAAAAAAAAAAAAAAAGTAAAGATTCTAGGACCAAAGTATGATTGAACATAAAAAACAGCAGTGATATTGTACAGTTAAAAACTCTGACAATTCTGGTTCCCAAAAGTATGTGGCAAGTAAGCTTAATAAATTTACATTTGGAGAGACACTGGACTATAAAATATGAACTGCCAAGTGATGAAATTTAATACAAGTAATCAGACATTGTATTATTAAGAGGGTAATGAACTAGATTCCATTCTTCTATATCTCCAGATACCACTTGGAAATAAGCAACTCAAGTGACAAAATAAACAAGTATATAATCATCCTTTTTAATGCTATTAATGTAAACACAATAAGCATCTATACGGTGCCTTTCCAAGACAAGCAGCATATAGATCCTTTGGGCACTAGGAAAGCGAAGTATTCATGAGAGAAAGAGAATTCTCTTTTTTATAATGCAGAAGTTCCCTTCCACGCTTGAAAAGCAACCTTTGCTGAAAATACATGATTTTCTGTTTATTATATCAAAGATAGCACATTGTTTTAATGTATTGTAAATTTCTACTTTCTCAATTGCACCCAAATATCAGATTTGCCCATAACATGTAAAATCTTAGTAACATTGTAGTTGTTTAGTCTAAAAAAGTGACTTTTACTTAATGACCAACTATGAATTTTATTATACTAGGAGCTAAGAACAAAAAATAACAACCTATCTTTGCTCCAATACTTCAACAAGAAACATACATTACTTTTATTTCCTTTAATCTCACTAGCGTTTAATACTTCATTTACTATATATTCTACTAACCAAAAAAATCCAAGTATTATCTTCTGTTAGCTCAGCCTTCTATAACATTAAAATCTTTGCGATTGTCTTTAGAAAGAATCAAAAAACGCAACTTTGGCTCCATTTAGTATCATAATGCCATTCAATTAATCTTGTTTATTTGGAGGAAATGAGTACAGAATGTACACAATAGGCTAAAATTACATCTTAAGCTGCAGGATGATTGTTTTTGTTTGTTTAGAACTTCCTATGCACCATATCTTACTCTATGAACTGCATAAAATTTCATTATTTCACTAGTATCACACGTATATGTGTGTAAATCATGTAATTTTACTAACATCAATAATGTTTAAATGTTATGAACATGGTACAAAAGAAGGATAACTGGTGTTACTTTGGACCTCTCTTCTTGTTTAATAATGAAGGACATAATTCATGGAAGCAAACATCTGTATAGTGCGTTCTGCAAGTATTTTCAGCCAGAAATTGGGAGCGTTTCACGTAGTGAACCTTAAAAGAGAATCAACTTTGCAGAACTGCCAAGTACCTTTCTAGCAAACATAAGGTATCTGAAGATATGAGAAACCAGGCTCACAAACACTTCCAATAACTCGAGACAAATTTGGCACTGAACTTCTCAGAGAGGAGGGAGGGACTCAATTTGGCTGAAGTCATCAAATGAATTACATCCACTAGAAGATAATGGATATCAAGGAAGAACTGCATAAAATCCAACTTGCTTTTTTTGGTTTCTTTTTCAAGGTCTGTTTTCACAATAAAATACTACGTCTGAAACAAAGTGGTTTTTTACATGGGAAGGCACAGGATTAACTGTTTCATCGTATTTAAAAGCTGACATTGCTGCTACTGTCCAAGATGATGAATAAAGTACATGTCAAAGCAAGCAGAATACAGAGATGCTCAGTCCGCTACTTTCACGCCTTATGTTTATTTAATTCTATCAATCAACTCTCTAGTTTTTAAGGATCATCATGCAGCCTGACAGATTAATCTTTTAAAAAAATAACCCATTTTTGTAACTGTGATTGGATACCCTGAATCTTTGCTGATGCAAAGTGAAAGTTGTATGACAAGCATTGCCCCTACTTCCCTTCCCATCCAAATCACATCCTCCTTGGTTGTGTACAGTATTAGTATGCGCTAAAGAAAGTCTATGCCAAATTAAATACAAATCTTGTAATGCACAGTTTAAATAAAATACAATTTAGAAACATCTACCTCATCTGCACAGAAACTACACAAAGCAAACTAAAGACTGAAGGATCAAATACGCTATTTAAAATACAAGTAAATTATTAAACTGAAACTGGAGAGAAGAGTTGAAAAACCAGAATTCTACAGATTGCTTTACACAATCACAGAAATCAGGAAAAAACAAAGGAAAAGTTTAGACCTGCTTTTTACTGAATTGTGTAATATTGTTCCATGCCTACACATTTTTTTTAGAAGTAAAAATGTTTTTCTCCTCTAGTGATAACACTGAATCTTAAGCTGCAGCTTTACAACTACTTTAAGCCAGTTATGTGAGTCTTCAATAAACTAAAGCTCATTCTATTATTTTATTTTTTTTTGATTCCCATTATCTCCTCTGTGTTGGCACAAAGGCACACCTGAAGTTGTGTGATGCATCAGATCTAGAAACTCACCTAGCTGAAAACACAGCAGTAAAATGCACAAAGACTAATCTTGAGAATCATCAAATAATTTGTTGCAAGGGACCCTCTAGAGGTCACTTAATCCAACCTACTAATTAGGGTAGGTCCAGCTAGATCATGTTATGATGGGATTTATCAAAAAGGAATTCCGAGTACTTCTAAAAGATATATTCCACCAACTCTCTGGTCAATCCCTTTGGATATTTGACACACACACACAAAAAGATCTTACCATGTTATACATCACACGAGTTCCCAGTGTTCTGACTTACCTCCACTTCTTTTCCTACTATCATCAGGCACCTTCAAGAAGGGTGAGGCATCATCTAAGCCTTCCTTTAACAAGTTCTGCATTCTTAAACATGAAAGCAACTCAAAAATAGCTCCAGTAATGCAACACAAGTGTATAACACTACAGGACATCAATACTCTGCAGTAACTACAACACTGTGTATATTAAATGGCACCTCTATGGAGCAACAGTTTTCCCATGCTTTGCTTTTGTGCTAGTGATGCAGAACTTGGTGAAAGAAACATCTTCCAGTGGATGTGGTAGTCAAAAAAAAAGCTCTTGGGCGTGCAGCAAGAAGAGGGCAGGCCTAACCTAAGGATCTTTGAGAATATTCCATAATATCAAAATGAAGTAGTGAAGTAATAGAAGTGTGAATAAGTGGGTTTGTTGTGTGGGGTTTTTTTTTGCTCTCTCATTTATCCTAAGGAGCAAAATTACAGGCTTGTGTACCACTACATTTTGCCCTTGAGTGCAATTTAAAAATTCTCATCAATAATCTTACTTAAAATATACATGCTTCATAACACAGCACTTTAAGCACAGGAAAAAAAAGACTGACCTGACTGGATCTCAGTTTCAACATTCCCCTATAATCCACAATAGAAATGAGATACTATGCATACAAGCTTAAACTTGCAGGCAAATTTTGTCACACAAAATATTTACTATCTACAGTATCTACCCTGTAGAATTTCTGAAGACTTTCTCTATTTGAACAACAGAATATCTGATCCTCTATTTGCCTCAAATATGCCATTTCCCCTACAGTGTAGTATGGAAAGATCAACCCTTCATTAACTGTGAGGCTGATAAACTGCAACTTTTTTCTCATTTATAGGATATCCACTTTTAGAGACTTTTCCAAAGAGAATTCAGTGACACTTAAGTGACAGATTTATCAATATAGAGGCTTTTAAGCAACAAGCTAGGCTTGCTTGCAAAAGCAATAAACAACTCCATTAGTAATTCAAACTATAAAAAAAATTTCCCAAGTTTTAAAACCTGGTCCTGTACATCACTTGAAAGGAACCAGCTTAAGTCCAAATGCCTGTATCTGAGTGGCAAACCAGAGATGATCTAACTGTAGTTTGCTGCCATCAAAACTATGACCTTTTATATTAAGTTATTTTGACAGCACGTGTTAACAAAACTTTATCAGTAGCATGAGCAATTTGTTAGTCCCTACAACAGGCACAGTACTTATTCTAAATAGAGACAAATAGACTACTACGCTACAAAATATTATCCTCTCTATATCATTAGATAGCAGAAATATTCCATATGAAAAATCAAATCTTTTTGAAAAAAGATTTTTTGGCCTCTCTTAATAGCAGCTTTTACTCTGACAGCATCAAAATTCATCCTGACCTCAGTAAGATCCAAATTCCTTCATTAAAAGAAATAACTTTATGGGAGACAATTTCTATTAAAACCCACCCACCAAACATACCACAAACCACATAACTCATAAAAAAATCCCACTATGTACACATCATGCTATTTAATTTCCTTGCAGTAAAAGTCTGTCATGTTCTGAAGAATTTGTTGTGTAGCCAAGCCCACTGAACTTCTGTGGCATCCCGATTCTTTTGTCTATTCAAAATGACTGAAACACACTAAGTTCTCTTGGCTTTCATCCATAAAATAAACTTAATGACTTCATACACAGAATGACCAAAGGCCCAGGATACACTTCATTGGTAAAAAAAAAATGTCCTCTCTCTTTGTCATGCCTACAATACCAAGCAAAGCAGAGCGACAGTAGCCTGCCTTGAGAGTGAAAGAGCTCACACTGGGGACATAGTGTCCACTCTGATCAGGTTTAAAAGGTTTTTACCTCTGACCTGTTCTGAAACTTCAAATTCTGTTCATGATTTCATATTCAACAAACAGTTCCCTAAAGGTCAATGTGCAAAATTTATTAAATCAGAGGAGTATCTGGAATGCAACACAATCCTCAACACTCTATAAGTACATGCAATACATTATAGGATTTTAAAGACTTGAGGAGGCTTATTTTAATTGAGCAGTCACTTCAACACATGTTTATGAAGTTTTATTCTATGTATAACTGAGCACTGCTTCACAGATGGATTAAGAAATAACTTTAAATATATGATAAAGTAATTAAGCTATTCTTATTAAGCATTACATCATTTACATTTAGACACTAGCTACATTTCCTTCACATATAGGAAAATTATTTCTTAGAAATACTAAACAAGAAACTCCATTGAGTTTCCCTTTCCAAATGACCCAGAACTAAAAGAGAAATTGTGAAAGACATTGTCTAGTTAATAATTTGCCTAAATAGACTCACTGAAATCCAGATTTTGTTTCCACTGTGTAGGCAAATAGTCTGCAGGCATAATATCTTCAGCTGGCACCAGGCTTAAAGCTTTTTTATTGATCTGCCCATAGCTTAAGTGCATACATAAGGATATGGATTGTTAAACATTCTTGCTGTCTATCACTGATTATGGAAATACAATACATCTTGCAGCAGCATCTGCGCTTTCTCTGACGTGAAATGCTACTTAAACCAGACTGTCATTTTACCCCCAAACTCGCTGACACTTGGGGGATTTTTTTGTGCACCAGCTAAATGTCTGAACGTGTTAAGCACTAACTGTGTATCAGGCCCTTTCTCTGACAGCCTAGGGTGTCAGCAATAACATAACTTTAGATTCTTTGTATTTGAGTTGCATCAAATGTAACGTACCATTGTATTTGGTAATTGTAATTAACACGTACATTCAATATCTTTGTATTTCTTGTCTTCCCCAAGAGATCCTTAAATTTTCCTCATTTGAAGATTTCAACCCCCCCAAAATACTATGGGAAATATAATACTTAAAGTTCATATTTTGTGGCAGTTGCTAAATTCAGTCTTTGCAAAGCTATTAATACCAAATGCTGAGTGTTTCCTACTTGGTGCTCGGTAGGGATTAATAGCAATTCATCAACGTAACTTTCATGTCTTCTTTATACTTTTATCTCCGTACTTGTCATGAAGACAAAAGAATAGCACTGCTGCCAGTATGGGTATTACTTTTTTCCTTTCTACTAACACCAAATCTGCAACGAGTTGAAAAACATCTTCTGTACCTTCCTTTTTGTCCGAACACGGAAGGAAGACACACCTGAAGGGAATTTAGACTCAGAAGGTATTTTTAAAAGAAGTCTGCTTCAGACTTCACTCTCATGCGACTCCTAAGTTAGGAAGTTACTGACTACTACATGAATACGAGTAGAGCAGTAACATACAGTACTGTCAAATAAACAGGAGAAATGATCACTAAATTAAGTCAACAGTAAAAATCCCAGTGACTTCAGTGGGGCCAGGATTTCACCCTTATCTTGTTGATCCATTTTTTCACTGTTCAGAAGGACCAGACAACTGTGCCTACCAAGAATTTCTTAATGCAACCTACCATAGTGAGTCTTAACTGTTTATACCTCTGTAACTATTCCTTTTCTATTTGACCAAGGTAAACTGCTGACTTTCCACAAATATTATGACATAATCAAACAGCATCCACAACAAATAGCTTTCTTTCATGGTAGCAAAGCTTTCGTGTACCAAATCTCTCCTTAAGTATAAGCTGACCACTGGTATGAATAATTATGACTCCTTCAACACCTCTTAGCAATCCCTGATGTTCCTACCTGTTGAACTGGCACATCTGCATTAAAAAAGGATCGGTCTGAATCAAGAAATGAAGGGCTTGCTTTGTCTGGCAATGTTGTGTTACAGATAACTTTCTACTTTTCAGTGAATCACAAAGCACACACTTGAAGGAATACCTTCTACATGGCATGAACCAAAATTCAGAGTAGACTAACCATGAACAGTATAACTGAACACCTCTTCTGTTCCTTCACAGGGTTTACAGTATAGAAGACTGTGGCTATATTAACCGAAACAATCTCTTGCCTATGCAATTCAATAGCCAGAGAGAATCAAGTTATCCACAGGAGAATCAATTTTACATTAAACTAGAACAAAACTCTGTTTCTAATGTGCTGCAAAGACAATCAAAAATAAAGGCTCTTTTTTGACATAGATACCAGGGCTTTTTGTTTGGGAGTATTTGTGAAATCTGTTGCAAGATTGTACAAGTATTTTTACCCTGATAACTAATTAAATGAAGTAATCAAGAAATACTGGTTAATTTGTTCTCCTCAGACTAAGAAAGTACTGCACAGCCTTAATTCTGCCAATACAGTGTCTCTGTAGAAAGACATGGCAGTTGTTTACTTCCACAGACATCATAAGAACATGTGATATGGCCCTTGCTAGATCTCAACCTCTTTAATTACCTTATCATATGTGGTTGGATTCTACTTTACATTACTCCATAGAATTTCCTTCTTCTCAACAATTTAGGGTAGAATGCAATCAGAGCCAGGATATCTAACAATTTATTTTACAAACTTTACACTCCTGTGTAACTCCTGTCTCATTATTGCCTGCTTTAGCAATGATCTGATTCAAATGAGAATGTCAGTTTATAACTTTATTTAAGTATCCCTGAACAGCAAGTTAATACTCATAATGGCTACTCTGATTACTAGACAAAACCCAAGAATTACTAATTCATAACTATTTAAATAGATTTTAAGATTGGAAGGAAACAACGTGATCATTTAGCCAGACTTTACTCTGAAATGTACTCCACAAATTTCTATATGTAATTCAAGGACCCATTTATTTCTAAGCTGCTTTCAAGAATGCCACCACCAATTACTTCTACTTTAAAATCCTTCAGTTTTGACTGAAGAGTTTATTTGAAAAGAGTGCTAGAAGAAACACATGCTTATTGATATTCTGATACAGTTCTAAGATAATCCTGAAAGATTTCTCAGTGCAGCTGTAAAATTTAATATATTTCAGCATCACATAACTTACATTAATAAAGGTTGTTCATAATATTTATTACCCTTTAGTTGCACTATTTCTGTTCAGCCATCCACTCAAATTGAGGCATCCTCATCACCCATATGCATCAGACCTTCTCTTTGATCTCTAAAGGTAAATTTAAAGGCTGAGTAAACGTTCTGTGAAACACGCAGCGCGGCGCAGCTGCGTATTGGTACCTAGAAAACAGTAGGTCACTACAATCGAAACTCTACTAATGCAGTGTAATATCCCATTAACGATATCCCAACTTTGAAGTAAATACCCCTTCTGGTGATATCTCTAATGGATGGATACAATTAACTAGTTTTCTTCAAATGGAGTATCAGTTAAACTTTGGTTAAAGTCACAATTAATAAAGTACATCTTTCATCAATAGAGAGCTATTGGCAAGGCACCCTGCTGTGGTATTTGCACCTATAATGCACAGCAAGCACCCAGTAGATATACAGCCTACCATGTTAATCACATGAAACTCATGAAATTAGAAAAAACACATGGAATTAGGAAAAAAAAATATTTAAAGAATTTTATAATCTGCTAGTGTCATAAAGCATCATGTGTTCGATTTCATTACATTTTCCAGCTCAAATACGTGATCAAAATACTAGAGATGGATGAATTTGAATAAACATAGGAACAAGGAAAACATGAATTTATAGACCTTCACTTAATATATGAACACTAGCTGAACCATGGATAGCAACTTCATGAGTAGACTAACAGCTGACTGCTCACAAAAAGTGGAACATCTGTAAATATGTTCAGTCTTCCAAAATGCCCTCATTCTTTCAACTTTAAGAAAAAAAATATTTGCATTTCAATACTGATGATGTCAACTTTGTAACAACCCAAGTCATTTGGATTCAGGAAGATGTGACCCTTTTTCTTCCCAAGGAAAAAAGCCAAAAAAATCAAGACCATAGGAGGGGCAATTCACAATGCAGCTGCTGAGGAGCTTTACTGCAGTGAGATCTGCATCCTATCTGTGCTGGAGGTGATCACTCCAAACCCCAAATAAATAAAAGGGAAATTGAGAGAGATTCCATACCTCATTGACTGCCATCCATAACCCAAGGCATTACCTTAAAGCATCCCTATTTTAATCTTAGGCTGATAGGCAAGGGTATGAGCTATGCTTGCTGAGGCACAGGCTGTGCCCCACACTCTCTAAAACCCAGGCTGTCCAATCACATCTACCTCCCAGTCCAGCTGATCCAACCACCCTGAGGCAGTGAAAACTGCCCTGCATTGCCAGATGGAGCTGGCTGCCTAAGATGTTCCCTGATGTTCTCTCTCAAACTAGCGTAGTTAACCCTGGGGAAGTATTCTTTAATTGCAGCATAATTTCCCATTGCAGAAATAAATAAATAAATAAATAGGACAGACATCCCTGGATCTCTGAAACTCTCAAGCCAAGAAAATTTTAGCTAAAGTTATAAAAAGATTGCAATTTTAAGCTTTATCATGTAGTTATGCATTTCGAAAATAATCTTCTAGCATGGAATTTGACTTGCTTAGACTGAGACCCAAGGCAATTTCAGCTTCAAATGTTAAAGCTGCTCTTTTACCTACTAAAGTTGTAAGATATTTATTATTTTTTTTTCTGTTTCAAAAAAGCACTGGGAACTTTTCTGTTTGAAACTCAAAACCAGCTCTACTTTGCAAGTTAGAAGTTTCCAAGTGCCTGGCTTTCTGCAGATTTTTGGCAAATCTGTTTGAAAAATTGAAAAGCATGGGCCTGAGCCAAAGCTTACTAAAGTCCATGGAAAAACTCCCATAGATTTCATCAGGCTCTAAAAAAAGTCTGAAGTAATTGAAAAATCAGTTCTGCGTGTACAAAATGTGAATTTTTCACTAGGTACAGATTCATTAGACTCCTTTATGGTCATGTGGAAGATCAAAGGCATTGTAAGTAGTGTTAGTGACATACATACAGTTTTGCACTGATCATTCACCACAGAGTTCCACAGACTCGCACGTTACTTGCATTGCCTGCACACTTACACAAACACCTTTACTGCATTTTAAGAAGACCTCAATATAGAGAAAAATAAATCCATTAATAACATCACAGCTCAAGCAATTGTCCATCTTTTAATTTGAGGACCAAACAAAATACGGATCAAGAGTTTCCATTCAAACCTGTAAGCGAAATTGAGTGATAAGACAAAAAACCATGCAAATAACTACTTGATTCTGGGCACATTTGCTCAGAACAGTTTAGCATAATGTAACACTTGTACTTTCAGCTAAGACGCATCTCTTATGGCAGTGTAAGAGAAGAGTCAAGTTTACTCAAAAACCAAAGAAAAGTAGCACATGGAAAACAAATGGGTTGTGGTACCTGAAATAACAACCACAACATCTCCTGATGTGTGAACAGTTGCATCTCTGCTGACTGAAGAATGCTACTTCCAGTCAGAAGAAACTGAATTAGCCATTAACCCTGACATACTCTCAGTTGAGCTATATATCATATTTCTTTCAATTCACAAGCAGCTTAAGAGAAATGCTGCGCACACATATAAAAGGGAAAAAAGGAAAGGCTCCCAAAGAACCCGTTTTCAGTGTTTTAAGAGAGGAAAGGTGACAAGGAAATTATTTTTCACACCCCCACACCCCCACCCCTGCTTCATCCCTCTAATATCTTTCCTTCAATACCTTTCTGTGGATGGATACGCTTTGCCATGATTGTACTTAAGAGCAGTAGACAACCATTGTCATTTTGTGGTGGTCTTGGCCACCACAGGAAAAGGAAAAGCAATGTCATCTGAACTGCAGAACTGTGTTCTTCAAATGCTTACAGCTCATGGTCAAATACCAATACACTCCCATCATATTGGCTGTTCTTGAAGTGTCACAGGAAACAAAAAAAAGTAATGAAGGGAAAGCTGTTACGTGGAAATACAGTTTGATGTGACATACAAGACTGACTCTCCATTACTAGGACACCTTAAATAAAAGGATTATGCTGCATTATTAAGTTTGGATTTATTTAAAAATAAATTACATCTTTTGTTACAGCCTCTTAAAATAACTATCAAGGGTTTACTTTTATACTTGCTACTATAGAGTCTTCTGAAATGGAAGGTCAGAGGCTGCTCATTTTCTGCTTTAGCAACACTTTTTCCATAGTTTTGAACAATTAGGTAATTAGTGAGATATTTGAAGTTTATTTCTGCTTGTGGTCTCTCAAGGGCTCTACAAATATAGAAAATAAAGCCCAGTGACAAGCATAAACATTTGGGGAACCTCTTTCAACTGACAATTGTTTTCACCAAAAGCTTACCTCAGCATCATGGATCACTTGTGACCACTTCAGTAGTGGGACACATTAAAATTTAATGGATTTCAAAGTAAAGAGCCAGCACTGTAACTGTGCGCACCGAGGCACTAATGTGTCGATTCGAACTGTACTTCGATGCAGCAAGTTGGAATTGCAATGCTGCCAACTGAATTTCATAGTACAACAAATGAATGAATCCCAGATAGCAAGTGGGATTTCTTTTTTATTCATTATGCGTGGTATTTTCCTCTGTAATTTTTTTTATTTTTTAAAAGATATTACTGCTTTAGCCTTCTTAACCATGGTACTCCTTCCCTCTGTGGTTTTTGCCAACTATAATATCAGGTGTAGAGGGGAGATTTTCTAAACAATATAATAAAAACATTTTCACAACCCTGAATACAAATGTGTCTTGTTACACTTCCATCTTATTTTGCCCGTTTTCACAACACTGGGATCTTGCAATGTCCCAGAAAAGTATTTTCTATTAATGCCTCCTTAAAATAAATAAATAAATAATTTCCAGTATTTTACCATTGTTTATTTAATCCCTGAAAATTAACCACTACAAGAACTACAATTTGAGTCTAGCAGGGGTATGAAATGAGACTGAATTAATCAGAACTACAGACCATGTCAGACAATCTTCCTCACTCTCTTCCCATGTCTGATAATCAGATTTCCATTTTTAAATGTGTTCACCTGAACCACACAGAGTGATACAACAGGCTGAGGCAAGCTGGCTCACCACAATCTTATCTGTAACCTGTGTTTTAACAGTAGAACACTTAAACCCAACTGTATGTAGGAGCTACAACACAAGACTGCAAGGCATATTTGAATTTTATTTATACACAGGTGATACTTTCTCATGGTATGACCTTTGGAAAATCCCTTCATTTCTGTATAGCTCAATTTTCCTTTCCACAAAAATAAATTTGTGAAGTTACTAAACCAACACAAATGAAAGTTTTAAAGAATAAAGAAAGTTACAATGGAAAGAAGTTACAAAGAGTAAAGATTCACATCAGAGAGCCAGGCAATCAGTGTTTCTGGCTCCACCAAGCTGTTCTTAAGCTTTTCTTGAGCAACCACAATGTCTTATAAGTGCTGTAAGCACTCCCAAAATTCTCCCTAATGATTTGCTACTCCCCTTCCTTTCCATTAAATCAGCTTTGTGGGGCAAGGGACATATTTTTGTCTCAAAAATAGAATGCAAACAATCAGTTTAAAATGTTTGATATATTGCTATTTGCTTATTTCTAGGCTTTTATATTAATATGGAACTGTTCCTCACGAACAGCTGAAATTTCTGCAAAAATATTTTAAATGTGGAGAAATAGAAGTCACACTGAAGTTGCAGCACTGTATCACGTTCTGTTATTTACCACACTACATCTCATTATTAGCTGACGTGACACAACATAGCAGAAGTGTATGACAATGATATGGGGTGTAAAAGTCACAGCAACTTTGTTCTTATAATCATCTGCAATTAGAGAGAAGAAAGTTCTGTTCAAACTGGCACAGCAACTCAGCCATGCAGAGCTGCACAAATTGGACACAGAAGTGCACAATGATCATGCTGTTTACAGATTTAGTCTCCGTTACGCTTTTGTCAAAACTTGCTAAAACCTCATTGCCTGACAGATCCACACCAGTACAACAGGATTTTCTCTGCAGTTAATGCTGTGGGTCACTGAGATTGACAGAAGACCAGGAAAAGGGTCTTCCTACCCTTTTATTGCCACATCCCACTGTCAGAGTCACTTACTCCCTTGGGTGGCTAGTGATACATTTACTTGCTCCAACTATCAGAATGAAGGAACTGTGCATATAGTTGCATGGACATCAAAGAGCAGAGTATGGAGAAGAAACCAGTGAAACCTCATGTAGAGAGGAGAAATGAAAAAAATAATAAAGAAAACCAGAGAAAACCAAACAAAGCAGAGCCATACATGGCAGCCTTACTGGAAGGAAAAACTACACAGAGGAAATAAAAAGTGCTTTAAGGCAGTATGAAAAACATGGGAAGCTTGAAAAAAATAATACAGTGATGATGGATTTGTTATGGGTTGACCTGCTGCAAAGCAGCTCCACAGATAAGGAACTGGATGTCCTGATGGATAACAAGTTCACCATGAGCCAGCAATGTCGTCTTGTGGTCTCCTGGAGTGCATCAAGAAGAGTGTGGGCAGGAAGTTGAGAGAGGTTCTTCTCCCCCTCTACTTCTGTTCTGCCCTAATAAGGCCACATCTAGAAGACTGTGTCCAGTTCTGGGCTCCCCAGTTCAAGAGAGACAAGGAACTACTGGAGAGAGTCCAGCAGAGGCTACAAAGATGCTGAGGGGACTGAAGCGTCTCTGTGCTGAGGAAAGGCTGAGAGACCTGGGGCTGTTTAGCCTGGAGAAGACTGAAAGGGGATCTGAGCAACATTTATGAATATCTAAAGAGGTCAAGAGGATGGGGACAGTCTCTTTTCAGTGGTGCTCAGCAACAGGACAAAGGGCAACAGGAGGTTCCATCTCAGGATGAGGAAAAAAATTCAACCTTGTGAGGTGCCAGAGCCTGGAAGAGGCTGCCCAGAAAGGTTGTGGAGCCTCCTTGTCTGGAGAGATTCCAAAGCTGCCTGGACAGTGTGATGCTGGGCCCCTTGCTCTGGGTAACCCTGCTTTGGTAGGGGGATTAAGGTTAGATGATTCCCAGAGGTCCCTTCCAACCCCTACCAGTCTGTGATTCTTTGTTTTGGTTTCTATGTAAGTAGTACACAATCTCCCAGAGAGAAACCTTCACCTGGGTGTGGGAAACCCAGCTTCTAGAGGCAAGAGAAAAAAACCATGTACTGTTAAAATGCAAACACACATTTACTTTCAAATCAGGAAAATGTGTCTAAGTTTTGAGCATTTAAGAAAATGAAGGTTAAGGTGATACTTTAGTGGTCTCTCTATATAAATATTAAACAAGATATAAAGATATAAACCAAATTAATCTAGACAGCAAAGGTAAGAAAAAAAATTGTATCTTTCTGTTTAAATGCAGAGTTCAGTGTTGCTCGTATCATCTTGTACTAAGAGTGAAAAAGTATTCTTTGATGTAAACAACTCACTTCCTGGAAGAATCAGTCTTTCAGGGTACTTTATTGATCAATCTCTATGAGTTTAAGGAAGCCAGAGAAGATGAGTTAGTGTTTTCACTGTAATAGTTAAAGTGAGTTAATATCAATTTCATATTTAAGGGCCTGAGCCAACAAATCCATAGGAATGAATTGGCATGAAGGGTTTTATGTGTGCGCTTTAAAAGCCTCTGGATACATTTAAGAAGAGAGACCTCAGCGAACTGACTTTCAATGAGTAGGGGGCACTTTTATTAAGGTTTAGATCCCTGAGGATCTAAGACACTTACCAATGTCCTCTAGACACTTCTGTAAATGGCCATGTCTCATGACATAGTGGAAACAGGTGAGGAACACTATGAAAAAGACGGATAAAATGTTGAATCTAATGGGATCAATGACAGATTCCACTGACCTCAGTGGACTACCAATTCCATCAAGCAGTACTGACCAAACTTCAGGTGTACAAAGTCCTTGCGAGTCCTTGCAGCAAGCTTTGGGAGTAAAACTTTAATTTCACTTTTTCTTACACAGATTTAATATGCATTGTTAAAAAGCTTCATGAATACCCAATATGTTTATACTAAAATATGAAAAAATATGTTGTCCAGGGAGGTGGTGGAGACCCCATCGCTGGAGGTATTCCGGGTCAGGCTTGACAGGGCTCTGAGCAACCTGCTCTAGTTGCAGATTCCCTGCTCACTGCAGGGGGCTTGGACTAGAAGGATGTCTTCCAACCCAAACCATTCTATGATTCTATAATCTAAAAACATTATTTTAAGTGTTATTAAAAGGAAAAAAAACTTTTTTTTTTTTTTTTTTTTTTTTTTACTGCTACAGAAAACATATGGAAAATCTCTTCAGTGTGAATC
>WTSP01017564.1:27881-43581 GCA_025331215.1 Actenoides lindsayi
TTCTTTTCTGTGGTGCCCTGTGATAGGATGAGTGGTAATGGTAGCAAGGGGAAACACAGGAAGTTCCACCTCAACATGAGGAAAAACGTCTTTCCTGTGAGAGTGACAGAGCCTGGAAGAGGCTGCCCAGAGAGATTGTGGAGTCTCCTTCTCTAGAGACTTTCAAGGCCTGTGTAGACGTGTGTCTGTGTGGCATGCCCTAGGTGTTCCTGTGCTGGCAGGGGCATTGGACTCGATCTCCAGAGGTCCCTTCCAACCCGTACCATTCTATGATTCTATGATTCTTCCTCGTGTAGGCTGAACACGTATTTTTAGTTGGAATAAATAGTGAGGCAGATTTCTTTATTATCCCCACTAACTGCACTGTCCTCATGCTGAGGCGTGGTCTTGGGCACATGAACTTGTTTCTTTTAGGTGATTATGTCACCAAACAGGCAACAAGACAAACATGTCTAAAAAGCATCAATAAAACATTTATTCTTCCAAGAAATCTCCCAGTTTTCTCCAAAGATAATGAACCAGTTTCATGGCATACAGCACATCCTGCTAGAGAGTCACTACTTCAATACTATGCTGTAGTAAGCATTTGGCAAAACTATTCATGTCTAATGAACCTACCCTGTAAATGAAGATGAAATTTTTTAAGCTCTTCCATACTTTTCCAAAAAGCATATTCTCATAACAGCTAATCAGTAAATGTATAAATGTACAGACCCTTTTATCAAGAGTTCAGGTTAAACTCTTAATGAAAATAAGAAAGTTGCATTAAGTTTTACAATTTCTTTCAACGATACCTTCTTGTGACACTCTGAAGTGTTAGCCTAATTAGGTCATAATTTTGATGTTTCATTAGGTGACTTGATATTCAAAAGGGATACACAATTTTGACAAGAGTCAAAAATTTTGAGAATAAAATGATTTATTTTGGAATCTGTATTTGGGTTACAGATTTTAATTCTTAACGATGTAAGGCACGGCCAAAGGGCATTTCAAGTGTAGCTGAACCAGCTCCTATTAGGTGGGACATAGCTATACCAGGTCTCAGCATTCTCTTAAAGGTGCTCATTTTTTCACTATTCATCATGTAGACACAGTAATCCTGGTCCCATATATCGTCAATACACAGATAACAGTCAAATACCTTATGTCTTGCTTAGAACATGGTTCTTCCTTGAATTATTTTTATTTGAGAGGTAATATAACTGTCTACCTGTACAACAATGGTAAAAACTATTCTCATACATGACTCATGCCTTCTTGATGTTATTTTGGTGTCATGTAATAGGAAAAAGCAGGTTTATCATTTTTAAAAATTTTATATATGCAGTGTGCAGAGTATGACCAGATCACTTTTCCAAGGTTCTGCATCAAGAGCAAGATGTATTCTAATTTGTTTACAATTTTTAGAAATTTAATTCTGTTGGGAAAAGAATAAATCAACCAAATTGAATAGTCCCCTGAATTCTGTAACACCAGTCAGCTGAACAGGGAGAAGTAAATTTCCCTAATAAATCCATCTGCCTTATTAGCTTAGGTGGAAAAAAATGAACTGGAGCTATTCACATCTTTTCAAAATTCTTAAAAGGAAGACCAATGTCTATATAATCTTTTCAAAGTTCAACAAATGAAATACCCTTAACACATATTTCAGTCTTGTAAAGCAATACTAAGAAAAATTTGTAAAAGTCGTTTGAGCTTATTCTGGCTCACTTCTTCACACAAATACCAGTCCTCATCCAGATATCGGCAGAGTGTAACACTAAAGTTATGGATATTGTTGCTACCATTGCACACTCTGAAGCTGTTTTACCAAATCATTTAAAGTACCACAAGCAAAGGAAGGCTGTACACAGTCGTAACAAGGACTCCTGAGCTGCTGAAACCTTACACAGGCCATTCAGATTATATTATACAGGAATTACTTTATTCTTTGTAATGTAGGAAAAGGAAACACAGAAAAATCAAGATACTGCCCCAACACAACTCCAAACTTGATTAGAAACAATATGCACGAAGACAAAATAATAAATTCCCCATTTTAAGCATGAAGTGTGCAGACAATAAGTACATACTTTTCCCTACAGATGTGAAGAGTGCTGGTCGCGAAGGAGGTCACTGAGGATGAAGACCACAGTGGTAATACATGATCTAGGAGACTATGAAGATAAATGAATAGCCTTCCCAAATTCAGAGCAGGAAACTGGGAAGAAAACCTGTTTCCAAGTCACCAGGAGTATCTAACGTTTATTGACTGTATACCTCACCAGAGGAAACAAGGTCAGCAAGAAAATATATTGCAACAATACAAAGATGCCAGCCTTCAGACTCTACAGAAAAGGTGGGGCTTTGCTCCCACTGTTACAAAAAACTAGTAATATAGAAAAGGACACAAATACAATTTCTTTTTAAAAAATGGTAATTCCATGACATTCATTCAGATCAGTGTGCAACACTGTGAAATGTTTATATTCCTTTCCATATGAGAAATATTCTTCAACCGAAATTAGTTTCAGTTTTCATTTCATGCTTTCTCCAAGATATCACCCAGCCAACTAGTACTTTCTAAAGTTGCACATTTTTTATTTAGTATTATTATTACTTCATAATTAGTCATATGCAAATGCCATAAAGTCAGTAATGCAACCATAATGATTTCTCTATCAAGAAAGTTGGCACTTGAGGACTTGGCATTCCTCACTTTTCCATCACATGTTAGAAAAGCACACGTGTGCATTTCGTAAAGCATGCAGATGACTATCTGGGGTTCATCTGCTGCATTAGTGTATATATGTTCTAAGATCAGCAATAAGTGATCAACTTGAGATAAAACTTAGGTAATAAGATAATTTTAAATCTATCTCATTCTACTGGTCAGCAACACAACCAGTGTTTGGTTTCCACAACCAGTTGAAAAAAAACCTGCTAACAAAATCAAATATGCGTAGTTTTTAAATTTCAGATACAAATACACATTTTGAATTAGGAACATCCACTTCATATTTTACCTGTCATGACAGCAGCTTGCTGAGTGGCCGAGTCTGTGCTTAAAGAAAGGCGACCACCTTTGGCCAGTCTGTCACAGAAGAGGGTGATGTTCTTCTTCAGTCTGCTAGTATCTTTGGGCATGCACAACTGGCTGCTGAGAGTCAGGGCCTGTTCCTTAGAGCTCTTTGACAAACAAGTTCTTAACAAGTAAGAAACAGCAGCATCCACAGTTTCTTCCCAGCCCTGAATACCAGTAAAGGAAATAAAAGAAAATGAGGTGTAGTATGATATAGCATATTAAAAACAAAGCAACAAACCAAGGACTAAGAATTTTCAAATCATATTGATACAAAGGATATCATTTGGGAGTTAACAAGTGTCATGAACACACAGTTCTTTAGCTTGTACAAGCAAGAAAAAGTTAAAATCTTTTCCCAGCAATGACAGAGAAATACAATTTCACTAATAATGATATATGGGCAGTATGTGACGTAACAGTTTAATTCAGTAGTTCTATCGATAACTGAAAACTAGAAGTTCCTGGATATGACATTTAGAATTGAGAACAGAACTGAGATGTAAATACAGACATATAGTATATAATATTGTGCTGAAGAGATGTCAAGGTGATATGCAAACAGCACAGACCACCATGACTGTGACTCAAAGGTGCAGATACTCAGTATCGATATATATCAGATCAATTAACTCCCCGCTATGACAACTGTTAGCACAGGTGTATCTGTGCTCTGGTGAACCAGGACTTACATTTCTGACAGTGCAGCATGAAACTGTAAATGTTTATGAGACCAGCAGCTTAGTGATCCGTTCAGGTAAAACAAGCAGCTATCTATGGAAAAGTTTGTATAGTATGTATACATAACTGTATAAGTACAGTGTTTGATCCTTCAGATGACACTAAGTAAAAGCCAGTGAGTTTCTTTTCACTAGGCACCTTGAAAAGTACCCTTACATCAGATTCAGGTCTGTAATCTGTGCTGTGTTTTTCAGTGATACAAACCAACCAGAGATGAATCGTAGAATCATAGAATCTTAGGGGTTGGAAGGGACCTAGAAAGATGATCTAGTCCAACCCCCCTGCCCGAGAAGCATCACCTATATCAGATCACAAATCTTCAAGTAAGATTCCTGGCTTGCAGAAGTCTTACTATTAGTGACAAAGTAGTGAGGTTTTTGCGTGGAAAATCTAATACATGACACCTTTCTCATTTATTCAGTGTGTAATCCAGACTCTTCTTGCTGCAATTACACTCTATGATGAGACCATGTGATTAATCCAAAGTATCTACAACTAACGAGCCTGCAAGTTCATCACAAAGCCTGCTCAGAATTAGTGCCTGGACTTATTTTGGCAACAGTTTTTATTGATCTCAGAGGTTTTGAGGCTACAGTCTGGAATCACCCAACTCTATCTGCTGCTACACTAACAGAAGGTAACACCAAGGTAGCTCTTTACATGATGATTACTCAAGAACAAAAAGAAAACTCAATCCATTTGTAAATATAACCCCAGAGTCTTCTAGTTTTTAATCTCTTTCTCATGATGAGTTAGTTCTACTTGACTGAAAACTCTCAGCAAAATCACCTACCTTTCCAAATTTCCACGGCTGGGTAAATGTAACATTTTAAATAATAACCGTGTCAACCCTGAGTCCACTGTCAAACAAATAATGCTTATACATTTATTTCATTAGATAGATATGACTTTTGCAAAGGTTAGGGTACTAGATCAACAAGATCTTCCTGACTTTGTCACTTCCTAAGAACCTGTCCAGGACAGATGCTTACTAGTGGTCAAGTATGTCAGTGAGACCACACAGGGTCACATGCACTTGGACCCTGGTCCAAACATACACAATCCTTAACACCTGAAAATACACTGTATGTGTATAAAACAGTCACATTTGCAGAGGAACAGAATCAACCAGTAGGGTTTTCTTAGGCAATGTTTGCTTTCCTGACTTCAGAACTGACAACATCAATCTATTGTCTTAACTGGACTCCCCAGCACCCAAAACCCATGTAAATGAGACAAATCTTGCCAGGCAATCAACACTGTGATAGCTGCACGGTTTCCAGACAGTTCTACAAAGATTCCATTGGAATGTAATCTACCCACTGACCTGTGATGGTGACAGGAAATAATCCATTCCACAGACAATTTAAAGAGGTTAATGGGCTGGTAAATACTGTCTACATTCCTACACAGTTAAAACACAGTGAAACTTAATATGTACAAAGCATCAAAAACAGTCAAGTCAGGCACTCTTAATTATACTACAAATCATGAAAAATAAGACCACATAAACATAAGAACCTGATTGTCACTAAAAGACAAAGAAACACGTGGTTAACTGGTGTCAGCAAACAGTAGCTGAGAGGCAGGCGAATACATCCCTCCAAATAAGTTATAAAAATGCAGACAAAAGGAGCATTGAAATGAGAAGACTGAAATCCTAACTAACAGAAGTCACAAAATTAAAAGTGGCTAGTATTCTGTCCTTGGCTCACACAGGGATGTTTTACTTTCTGCCACAGCCTTAACATTTTCCAACCCTTGTCCCTGCATTCAATTTCCATATAAAACTGGCTTCTCAATAGACCAGAAAACTATCTTCTCTGATTCAAGGACTGTTGACCTAGTACGTCCAGTCAAATCCAAAGCAGCCTTTTTCATTAGTGAAAGAGTACAAAAAAAGCTACCTTTACATTAATTAAAAATCTTGATGGAAATCTGCTGAGGTGATTTTATACAACTAAGAATTAATGGCCACAAATAAGACTGTATTTGTCAGAAATTTTTATTGGTGCAATGGGAGAATTCAAGGAACAAGAAAAATTCTTCACCTCTAACATGCTGAAAATTATTCTAGTCCATAGCCCACACTGAAGAACGATTCTAGTCATAACTGAACAATTCATTAATGGCTTTCTGTGTAGTATTCTGCATATTCGAAGTCTGAAAGGAACACCTTCAAGAGAACTCTGCAAAAGCTGTTAGTAATTCTGATAGGATCCTTCTCTAAATAGGATTAAGATCTTTGGATGCAATCTTTAAGCTCTATGGCTGCATTGGTGCTCAAGAAACAAGTCACTTTGCCCACCGAAAGCTTTTATTTCTCATTTAGTTTATAAAATATGAAATGAGAACACAATTTGACTCAAATACTAGCTATGGTTACATGAATTTTTAGGCAATATAAAAAGCCTATATTAAAAAATGTACAAAATGTTCTCGATAGGGAACAGACTTGGAGATGTGAGCAGAAAGAAATGGCTCCTGTAAGAGCTTAGAAATATTGTAGGACTGAGGATATTCCTGGGAAAGGGTGGACAACGTGGAAAGGGGGTGGTGGGGTGGGGAAAAGTCATTTGGGAGTTAAGTTAAAAACCAACTGGTTTATAGAATTTAGAGAACTCTAGGTATTGTGGAAAATTTAGTTAGTGAGCTGCAACTAAACAGAGGTTCAGAAGGCTGTGTTCCATCATGATGATGGCATCTGTCATTCAAGATTTTAATATAGTTTTCAAGTCCAAGCCAGAAGAAAGTCCTGTTCACAGAAACAAATTACAATTATTAGCAGCTGTAGGGTTTTGTGTATTAATGGAACAAGTGATAACACAAATAGAGTGCAGAAACCATAAGAAAGCAGAATTCCTTCAGGTGGGGATCATAGTCACAGTATTTGTACAGTCGCCCAACTCTTCCATGCTTTTGAGTTTAGTAATCTACTTTCAGGAAAGTACATGCTTCACCAAAAAATGATGTATCAGGATGACTACAGATGGTGGTTTTATTAGCTCTTCTATTAAAATTTAATTACTCTCTGATTATTGTAGTCAGATTTCTACATGGGCTGTGTCCTTTAGGATCAGATGTCTTTCATTTGCACAGAGACACTTTTAAAATTAGGTCAGAATTAGACTAAAATTAGTTCAGTAGCTTTCTTCTTGACAAGAAATTTATCTGTATCACCTGACCCAGCTTTCAAATGCTCTCATATCTCAAAACCAAGCCATACAGCATGTGTCCTAACACTTGATTTTTATCTTGTTGTTCCTGGACAACAGTGAAAATTACGAAGAACTTTAAGGCAGAGGGGGTGAGAGGTGGAGAAGAGGGATGTTTTTCAACAGATAAATTCTAACTATTTAATTGCACAGTTATTCCTCTAGTAGTGCTTGCTTGTTGTAATACAAATACATCCTGTCTGGAATCATAACAGTTGACACACATCACAGGTTTCTGTGGAAGCCATTCCTGAATTTTTGACCTTTTGTCATCTTCATTTTCTTTTTTAAACTTGACTTCTTACAACCATTGATCCCTTTTTGGGAACTGATGAAAGAAACTATTGTATGCACTACATGAATCGAGTGGTTTCACTGCTTTGTTGCCAGCTTCAGAGGTCTGTTGTTTAGCTTTTTAGCACTGAAATCAGCTAACAGTTCATCTTCCTGTTCCACAGGAATTTTTCACCAGTTAGCTAGGAAAAGTGTCGTGCTGTTTTGGATTGTTTCTCATTGAAACACAACAGAAGTCGTGCATCTTGCTGAAGAACGCTATATATCCAACAGTAGGTCTGCCATACATGAGGTCTGTAACTTCAGGGAGGTTCAGTAAGGTAAGTTTTGACATGGGGAAGAAGAATCAGACCTTGTTATATTTGGTCTGAAAAAGAAGAAATCATATGCTAAAAAAAGCTTCTTAAGACATCTCATTGCATATCAGCCCCTATTTTATTTTCATAACCAGTGATATACTTGGGGAGGAACTTTTATTCTCTTACTACAGTATTCTTTATTAGGTTACCAATATAATATGCTATGAAAGCCTGATAAATGAGCTTGTGTTTCCAAAAGCTGAAAATATGGCATTGTGACATTGACAGTCAGTCAAGTATTTTAGTTCTGAAAAAACCACTACTTGACAAGAACTTTGGACCTTAGATCTACTCAACACTAACTTTAAATACAACTTTGTTGCTTCAAATTGTGGAATTTCTATTCTCCCCAAATGCCCAGGTGAAGACTGAAGATAGTGGCAAACTGGGCTTGCATGTTTACTTTGATAGCCAATTCTCAAGCTTGTGCTGGAATTGGGTTTTTTTCCTCGAGACAGTAGCTTGGGAAAAGATCATTAACTTCTCCATTGTTTTTACAGCCTTGTCTTATGACTACTTTTACTTCTGGGATATGAAACCCATATATTTGCTATATTAAACCCAGGCTTCATTGAAAAAGCCAAGAGAAGATGGTGGAAATAAGTTATGCCATCTTTACACTCCTTGAATTTGAACTGGGCTGTCCTAATGTAAAGTGAGTCTACCACCACCTGAGCGGATACGAGACAACATAGGTAAATCAATCATTCTCAATCTAGGAATTAAGACAAAGCAATTTAACATTGAGCAAAAAGATAAACTTCCATTTGAAGAAATGACTACTTGGAAAATCAGGGTAAAAAAGTCAATGAGGTTTTCCTGGGATCTTTTAACAAGATGAAAGATTCACATGACATCATCTCACGCTACCTAGCAATATCTTTCTAAATTCCAGTAGACAGACACCACAATGTGTGAACAACAGGAACAGTTTATCTAATAATGACCAAAAGATTCCTATGTTATCATTGCAATTTAGAACCAAGAACAACCATGAACAACTTCAGAACCAAAAGCAGCAATACCACAACTGGCTACACACACAGACATATGCACACAGACTCCTCAAGGACAAAGACCTGATTGTTTGATGATGAGATCTTGAAATACTCTCTCAGAAACATTTCTGTCAGATCTGAGGGAAATGATGAATTTAGCTGCATATCATTAAGCCACATGTTCAATGTAAGTAGAAAGCTTCATAAAATTATTGACAGTATCTCTATCTTATTTTCTTAGAAAAGGTAATGATACATGGTTGGTTTTTTTAGTCACAGAGCATTACAGCATTTAGAATAAAGTATCATAGCTTTTAACTGATATGAGACAATCAGAAAATAAAACCAAGTAAATAAGAAACTTTTCAGTCTATGAACCCTGTCCTATTATGTAATATACTGGCTATATACTAATGATGCTGATATGGGTTTGTAATCAATAATAAATCACATTATATTTCTAAAACACTAGTTCTTTTCAATGCATAGCAAAATTCTATAGATCTTTCAATTAGGACACAATATTAAGGGAATTCTCCACTGACAATCAGCTACTTTAAAAGAAAGAACCCAAAAGAAAGAGTCACTGCTTATGTTGAGCATTAAGACATTTTGGTGAAGAAGATTGTCATAATCACTGTAATGCATCACTCTTGTCATTAAACAGTTTAGATGACAACTGACCTGAACTCCTGGTATGCACCACATATTCAGTAATTGCTACTGCACTAAAATATTTTAGCTTCTCTTTGTACCTGAATGAGATAGATTACCCTAACGAAAGGCAAGTTTAGAGGTCCACATCATGATATTACACAGAGAAAGATGTCTGGTAACAGCAGCTTATTTTATCTATCAAAGAGTGCGCCTCTTGGAACAACTGCAACACTTTGTAGGACATCCAAATTAGTTTTAAAGGAGGCAATACATGCTGGAGGCAAACCACTCACAGCAGAACATCATTCTGCCTTGACTAATTTACACCAAGAAATAAGATCCCTGAGTAGGCTTCTCCTCACGACAGACAGACTCCTGAAGATTAACTTCAGCATCTCTAATACTGTCTGAGTAAATAAGGTGATAGGTCAAGTGAAATACAAAATTAATTCTCAAAACCTTTTAAAAAAATGCATCTAATGAACAGCTATGTCAGATTCTGAAATCTGAATGCTTGTTCTGCGCATGACCCAAGTTCCAGGGGATAAAATTAAACAATAGAGGGCTACAATGATTCTTACTGTCCTTAAAGCTTTCACAATTCACAACACACATCAAAACTTGTTTCTGCATGACTTTGTTTCAGTTAATTTCATGCCATCTCGAAGAAAAGGATGAAGTTATTTTTGAAGAGCAGCGTTATTCCCAACAACTGAGCCTTTTAAAAAACTCAAGAGTTTACGTCCCCTTCTCAACAGCCGCTGCAAAAACTGCAAATGACAAAAACATTTGAAAATACAGTTGAGCATATAGCTTCTTCTGGTAGTCCTTTGAAGTGGGAAGCATGAAATAAAGATATATCATAGATTTTCATTAATACACAACAGGTTTAAACAGACCACGCTAAACCTTTCTTTCTCAGACCAACACAATACTGTCACTTTTCTGTTCTACACACAACATTCACTGTGAAGAATCACATGAATTCAGCTACAACTGAAGATCACTAGAGTGTTGTGTAACTTGCCTCTAACTTGTTATGTCTGACATAACCCACTGTCTTCTCGGTGAATAAAATTAACTGCAGGAAGAGAATGATTCACAAACATTTACAAGAATTGTGATAGTTCTGAAAGCAGTGGTGAGACCACTACACCTTGCTCTTCAAATTCCCTCCTTCCCCAAATAACTTACCACAAACATTTGAATCTTTCATTTCTAGATATTATAAAATTGACAAGTAATTAAGCAGTTTGAAACCCTGCTTTTAAAGGATCACAAATAATAGTAAAGTAGAAATGGTTACACATCAATTTGCTGAAAGTCAGTGGCTTTCCAACCATGTGTGCCTCTCTCCACCTACTCTGGCTGTCTCTGGTTACTCCCATCCTCTTGAAAGCAGACTAGAAAGCAGAGTGCTGAGCAAAAGAGTGTAACTTCCATATCCAAATACAAAATCAAAGAATGCTTGAATACTTGAACCTGAGTAAACAACATTGACAGGATCCAGGCACCATTACTCCATTTCTAACATCTCTAATCATAGTGGACCTTACCTGAACAGGGAGGAGTGGGACTCTCATTTCTACACCTTCATCCTTCCCTCACTTGACAACCTTACGTTGCCTTGAACTAAAACTAAACTTCAGACTGAAAATGATCTTTTTTTACTGAAAAATGGTGGTTTAGGAGAGACTCAAAGTTCCTTCCTTTTATTTTGGTGATTAAAGGTTTAAAACCCACTGGCTTCCCCACGCACACACTTTTACTGGACTTAAGATGCTTGACCATACCAAAAAAGCCTTTCTAAATGGTTCCGTTGCATGGCCTTGATGCAAACAGGAGGAAGAACTGTTGAATAGTTTTGATTTTTGAAAAAATGGTTGTCAACATCATTTAAGGGAAAGTATTTTTGCCCGGATAGAAAAACGGCAACTATTTTCATGTGTTCCTCCCTCTATTTTAAGCTGTATTATTCATCTTGTTTCTAGAAAGAAGGGTGTACATATGTGTGTGTGTAAAAAAATGTATCTGCTATAAACCCGTCTATTCACAGAAATAAAGAATACAAGCATATGGAAAACTGGTTCCAAGTTACTAGTTGTCACTGCTTAGGGCCTTTGAGGTGTTTTTTTTTTCCTGAAGAAATTCAAGAAGTATTTACAAAATACCAAATGATAACTTATACTGGCCTATGGCAAACAATAAAATAAAATATTTCAGCCTATTTTAAAATATTTTAGTCTGCTACACAATTGGAGCTTTGCATTTAAAATGTGGTTCAGATGGCAGAGGATAGAAAAGACAAAACTAATTCCAAATGAATTCTACTGTAATTACGACCTAGGCTGGATTACAGCCTAACTGATTACAAGAATTAGTGAGAAGTGACAATTTCCAATAAATTGTAAGAGTTAGGGCTCATAAAAGTTACTCTTGCCAAAGATGTAATTATTATCTCAAAGCTTCAGAATTATTAACATTAATGGAAAATTTCAGGAAATAGTTGGCCACTGTCAGTCTTGACAGAATTAAGTCTCCTGGAATTACAGAAATAACCTAATCTTTAATCTTGAGAAATTTCACTCAGTAAGGATTCTTTTCACAAAAGGGTATTTTTTACATTATTCAAGAACTCTACAGTAAAACCCATCTGCTATCAGGCATAAAACCTAGTCTTTCCCAAGTGATTGATCTTTTTTTTTTCTGTCGCTTTATGTTCAGATAGTCACTTACAGAAAGCACAGACACTTTTGATAGTAACTCCTATGGCTCTTCCTAGGCAGTTCATTATTTTCTTCTGACACTATCTCTTCTTCGTCACTGACTTAAAATATATTTTTCTCCTTTATCTAATCAGCAGTGTAAAGTAGTAAATTTATAGTCACTAACTTAAGTTAATTACACTAGATCACAGAGTCCCTTAAAAATACACATTTCACCCTCAGGCATTTTCTTCCTCCAAATTACAACTTTAATAAAAAATTAAGATCGAATACAGACATTTAGCCAGTTGGTATGATTCCAAACATAAATAAAAGGAGATTAAAACGTACTTCCTCGATGACAGCTTACAGTTGTTACTACAAACTACAGTACCAGAAATGGGACTGTAACATGAAAGGGATGATTCTGAGCAATGAAGTACCATTTATTTGGTAATATCAGGAGAACTACAAAAATACTTATTCTCCAGTAAAGTTACTAATGGTGAATATGCTGCTGAGGGCTCTCCATCAGTACTGAAGTTAGAATGTTAGTATTGACAGACATCTTTTCCCTTTGTGATCTCGGACAAAGAAAGCATTAATAGCTTAATGATGAGACACATGAGCCACCAGTCAACCCAGACGCCATGCAACCACTCTATCAAATCCATCTCATGGAGCACGAACCCTTTGAACCCTCCACAAATTTGCTCTTTTCTCAAAAGGATTTCCTACTGCAAACATAAACTCTAACACAAACTCAGCATGTTTAAAATATCTTTTTCCATCCAGGTAAGTCACTATAATCACTGAAAAACACCTCTTAAAACACCTGGTTTTGTCATTTTTCAGTCTTTATAGTACTTCAAATTGTTGTCAGTCCCTGTTGCAAGTTAGTAACAAATACCTCTGTCTTGAAGAACTCTTCTGAAAATAAGTGAATTGCAAGATAAAATCTGATACATAATGAATATTATTATGGTGATCATGGATTCTTTTGCCTCCAAAAGCACTTTAAAATAGTTTTCTACCATATATTTCAACAGAGAGCAAAACATAAGTCTCAAAACCCATATAAGTTTTAAAGCTTGCATGGAGCTGTAACACTATGCTCTGAAATAGTGACAATATGTACTTTGGCATTTTGAATACAAGTTCAAGTTTTGTCCCACAGTAGCAGGGAGATCTCATTCAATTTTTGGTGCTACACTTCTCAGACTATGCAGAATTCATGGAAGAATCACTGAAAAAGAGGAATACCCTTTTATTTCCAATACCAAAAAAGGGCAACCCTAGGCAGTTCCATCAAAGCACTACTACTCAGGGGCTAGCTAGAAGTTTACCGCTGGAAATAAAATATGACGCATATTTTCTGAGAGTAGCAGATACTTGGCAAGTTTGAAGTATTACTTTCACTGTATCTTTACAGAAAAGAAAAATCAATTTTTATACGTTCTTAAAGAAAAGTCTGCAGCAACAGAAACCACTTAGCATTCTGAGAAAAAAAAATAGTGACAATGGGAACCCAAAATACCACTTTTGCATTTGCTATAAATAACTGAAATGATTGACAGATCTAGAAAACAAAATGAAATCTGTTCTAAATGGTATGAGAATAATGTTGATGTTATGGTCAGAGAAGCATTTCTTTTTATGGTAACAGTATATTCTAAACATTTCTCTTTTACTAAAACAACCTACTTTCATAGTTTAATGCTCACAAGGCAGAAAATGTTCTGGAGACACAGACTCCATCCAAACTGTCTTCTAACACATTCTCTCCAAATAAAAATACAACAAACCATTCGGCAGGATTGTTTGAAGAGTAAAAGAAAATTCTTCAGAGTACTTTGTTTCACCAGTGTTCCACTAAACTGCTTGTGAGGAAATCTGAACACTAGTTAGGAGCTTCTGTCTGTAAATATCATCAGTAGGGCAGAAGATTACCCCCTTCCCTGCCTAAACTTCTCCTTAAATTACATTCAAATTTCTATGGTACCACAATAACTTAACATGGCACACATTTCAGTATTTTGTAAAGGTTTGCTTTCCATTTCCACCTCCAGTTACTGTTTACATTTTAAAAGCTGACTGCTCTGCAGGATGCAGATACTTACAGTGTCTGTGTGAGGTCTGAGAGCTTTAAGAAGCGATATTGTTGACTACTATATCAAAGCCACACTGAGATATATCCTGAAGTGAAATCCTGTATTATAGGATACGCAACAGATTTCCCCATGTTTTATTAGAATATCTGTCAAAGCAATGCAATTCCTGCTGGCAAAATAAAAGTGAGTCATGCAAGAAAATGCTTGTTTCAGCTTTTTATGAGATTCATACGAACTCTCTTTCAATTCCATTCAAGGGAATGCATACTCCTCTATGTAGCTTGATTTTTCAAGTTTAAATGAGGACAAAATCCAAAGCAAGTCTCAACAAAACTGTTTTGCTTTTCGTGTTATGGGTCAACACTGTGCAAAATGCCAAAGTATTCCCCCCCACCCCGCAGGCAGAAATGATCCTAGATTAACTTAAAACCCAGAACAACATTTTTAAATGGCCACAAACCATTCTAAGTATTCTGGGTATGTACAAAAACCTGGACTCACTGCATATTGTAAAAACCCTGTGCAGAACATGAATATTAAAATTGCCATGTGTATAAATAATTCTCTTTTTTTATGTTATAGAATCCATTTGTGAAAGGTTATCCAGTATATTTTATAGTTCATAGAATGCCTTGGGTTGGAAGGGTCCTCTAAAGGTCATCTAGTCCAGTCCCCTGGACTAAGCAGGGACAACCTCAACTAGATCAGGTTGCTCAGAGCCTCACCAAGCCTGACTCCCCGGAGCCTTCTCTTCTCCAGGCTGAACAACCCCAACTCCCTCACCTGTCCTCACAGCAGAGGTGCTCTGTCCCTCTGTACATTTTCATGGCCCTCTTCTGGACTTGCTCCATCAGGTCCATGTCCTTCCTGTGCTGAGGGCTCCAAAGCTGGACACAGTACTCCAGGTGAGGTCTCACCAGAGCAGAGGGGCAGAATCACACGTCTCAATCTGCTGGCCACACTTCTCTTGATGCAGCCCAGATTGCAATTGGCTTTCTGGGCTTCAAGTGCACACTGTTGGCTCATGTCCAGCTTCTCATACACCCCATAATCCTATTCTGTAGGGCTGCTCTCTACCACCTCATCCCCCAGTCTGTTTTGATGAGGAGGACTGTTCTGACCCAGGTGCAGGACCCTGTACTTGGTCTTGTTGAATCTCTTAAGGTTCACCTGGGCCCACTTCTCCTGCTTGTCCAGGTCCCTCTGGATGACATCCCATCCCTCTGGTATACTGACTGCACCACTCAGCTTAGCATCATCTGCAAAGTTGCTGATCATGGAATCTTAGAACGGTAGGGGTTGGAAGGGACCTCTGGAGATCATCAAGTCCAATGCCCCTGCCAGCACAGGAACACCTAGGGCATGCCACACAGGAACACATCCACGCAGGCCTTGAAAGTCTCTAGAGAAGGAGACTCCACAACCTCTCTGGGCAGCCTCTTCCAGTGCTCTGTCACTCTCACAGGAAAGACATTTTTCCTCATGTTGAGGTGGGACTTCCTGTGTTTCCCCTTGCTACCATTACCACTTGTCCTGTCACAGGGCACCACAGAAAAGAG
>WTSP01017564.1:43681-60910 GCA_025331215.1 Actenoides lindsayi
ACTGGCCCCTTCTCCTCGACACCCACCCTTCAGATATTTGGAAACATTCGTAAGATCCCCTCTCAGTCTTCTCTTTTCCAGGCTAAACAGCCTCAGGGCTCTCAGCCTTTCCTCATAAGAGAGATGTTTCAGTCCCCTAAGCATCCTCATAGCTCTGTGTTGAGCTCTCTCTAGTATTTCTCTGTCCCTCTTGAACTGGGGAGACCAGAGCTGAACACAATACTCCAGATGTGGTCTCAGTAGTGCAGAGTAGAGGGGGGAGAGAACCTCCCTCAACCTGCTGGTGACACTTCTAGGTATCTGAACTAGGGTGCACAAAAAAAAGAAACTGTTGAGATGTATTAATGTCAGCATTGATTTCTCTTCTAACTGTGGCATGCCATCTTTAAATACTTTATTCTAGAATGCAGTTAAGAATGCTGGACTTGAAATAAACTGGAGATTGACTGTAATTGTTTTAAGGTTATAATATTCCTTATTCAATTAGAGCAGTGTATAGCTGGGGACCTTAGGCAAGAATAGAACACTTTATATCTGGTGATAGATATATAAAGAAAATACATATATATATATATATATATATTTTTTATGTATCTTTCTTTACAGACTAGCGTCCAAATTTTGCAGTCTCACACAGTCACACTCACTAAATTAGAGCAGAATTTACAAGATATCTCACAATGAAGGACTATCTAGAGCACGGTTTGGAGAATACAAAGGCATCATCATTCACAGTATTTTCTTTGTATAACTTTAATCCGTTATAGAAACCAATGTGCAAACACTGAAGACAAAATATAGCAAATGTTTAAAAGGTTACATATACTGTATTGCTGTGTGGACATGTCTGTATTTTATAGTTCCATCGGAATACGTGCATGCGAGCATACACTTGTGTGTTTTACATAGCACTTATATCAGAGTCTTCAAAAAATTGAGGTTATTCACTTTCTGCTAACAACTGAACAGAAGCTAAAACCAGCTAAACATATGTGAGACAATCCTACTTGGCCTGACAAGGAAGGACTAAGGGGAATTTAACTGGTATCATCCATATCATATAAGGAGACATTATATAATATACACCCCCACTTTATGGTGAGAGCAATGAATGTAGCTTGCCTCAAACATCTACTTACTAAGGCTACTAAAACACTTTAAAGAACAGTCGTAAAACTAGGCAATGAAAGATGTAAGTTTGAGTGCTTAAAGCCCTGGCACTGAGCAGTTTTTGAGCACCTCTTAACAGATACTTACCAGGTCTTGTGTATCTTCAGCTAATGGCAAAAGCGTAGCTTCCAGAATAGCAACTTGATCAGCGCTGAGCTTCTGCCACAGACCAATCAGCAAAATCACCAGATGGGTGGCACTTTTCAACTTTGTGAATGCCTGGAACATGTTGGCTTGATTTTCTTCTGCTGCATCTGCTAGAGCTATTACCTGCAAAAATTAGAAGAGTCTGTTAAGTATAATTTTACTGTCCGTAACACTCAGCACTGAAATAACCTTTGGCACACTCTGGTTTTCTTTTAGAAGATCCTAAGGAATTCTGTTTTTCATAAACACAAACCAGAGAGTATTAAGTGAGCTATCATTTATCTAGATTTTTCTTTTGCATACTCAAAGCAATTTCAAGTCCATATGGCAACAGGATTAATCTCTCTGGTACAATCAGTGTAGGAACAATTCTGTTTAGAGCATATTCCCCATCATATTACACAATACATGATAAACTAACTTTCTGGTTTATACCACACAAAACACTAATCTCTGTATGATTAGCAAGCCTACTGTATTAATCAAAACTAATACATTGATTCTGCGCAATTAAAAACGCAGCAGATAATTATTTCCACATGAACATACCAGCCATATGCTATTTTATTAACTCTCAGGGTCTCTGTGGTTTTTGCACTAGTTGCTTCAGCTTTTATGCCAAAATGTAAATGTTATGGATCATGTATATGAAAGCAATACCACTTCAACTGCCAGACATTATGAAAGAATTTTCAAACTAGAAGTGAATCTGCCATTTTCTTATAAGATGGTAAGGTAGTTTTGCTGACTACTTCAAGATGGGGGGAAAAAAAAGATATTATTTCTGAACTGAATGTTTAGACATTTTCCATCCCTAGTGAAAAGTGAAGTTGACAATGATTTCAATATGCATTTGCTATGATTTCAATATAACAACAGGAGATTTTCCACAGTATTTGCACTGAATGACTTCAACTATAGGAAAAGAAAATGAGGGGTTTACCGAGGGGGAGCACAACTTACACAACCTGTTCTCATTAATGCCACTACACCTTCCTGTTGCCTTCATAATACTTTGCTTACAGCAGCGCTGATTATCTTCATTGTCACTTAAATGAACACCAAGCACCTCCCTCAACCACTTTCTTCTTCTGTTTATTTATCTGTAAAATGGGCTAATAGGTGCTTAACTGGAGTTGTGAAAAGCCTCACAGAAATGCAGCTGTGCAATTAGTATTACAACAGAATTTACAAAGTAAACCTTGCAGAGCTTGCTCCATCACCTTTTGTCAACGGCAGGAAAATGAAAATACTATACAACACCTTCAGCTGGGAAAGGAAGGCAACCAGCTGTTAGCATTTGGTAGAGGAAAACTATTTTTAGCCTGCAACACTGGCATTAAAGGTCTGTGTGTGTTCCCTCCAAGCTCTCATGTGACTGGGAAGATAAAGGAAACAGTATTTTAGGGAACTATAAGTATGAACCACTTCAAACAAAATGTATTGTTAGGTTTTGGTTTAGATTGTAAAACGTCTTGTTTCCAAAGAAAATGGAAACCCCACAGGACACTCATAGTCCAAACACTACATAAATCAGAGCCAAGTAACAAAACAAAATAAAAAAGCCCAGCTAACCATGTGAAAGAGAAGTGAGAAATTAATCCTAAGTACTAGACACCAACATGACATACTGTGGTTAGAGAAGAGTAACAGCATCGCAGACACGTCAGCTGACATAATCCCATCTGCCTTCAGCTTGCTCAGAGGAAGGCCCTGACATTCCCCACACCTCATGTGCCACACAAGGTGGAGTTACATGTTGTGGGTACTTTCCAAGAGATTTAAGGGGGAGAGAGCTACACATTGTGTAACAAACACACTGCTCCCTAGTAGCCTACACCAATTCCATCTGACCACCGTAACAGTTCCATCTTTCTGAGGAGACAAGCAACAACAGCAGGCAAGTTCTCCTCAGTCTGACAGGCCTTCAAGTATCTAATCATCTTTCCTGTCCAATATGCATTTGAGAATATGCTAAGCTGAATTTAACAGGCTGATGACAATCCTCAGCACACTTCCTATAATAGCACTGCTGGATGGTGCAGTGCAATGGATAAAGGCAGAACTCCTGGGGTTTGGAATAAAGGCAAGGTACCTGTGTCCTGTTACGGATCATGCCCATCTAATTCCAGTTTGGCTGAAGGAGGCAGCAGACATAGTTGCACTTGTGTAAGGGGGGATCCAGGCAGCTGTTACTCAAAGGTAAAGGACACCTTCTAGACAGTCATCACTGAATTCTTCCGCAGTCTCTTACTGTGTGCTGTATTTCGACTTAAACTGTACTGCATAGCTCAGAGAAACTGCATGGAGAGAGGTAACTGACACAGCCTTTACCTTAAGGTTCCTTCATTTCAGAAGTGGCTTTCTTCCCATTTTATAACCACAAACAAAGGAGACACTTGCCTTTTCATAGGCTACAGATGTAAAAACGAATATTCCAGTACTCCCAAACAATGCCCAGTGTACCAAGCCTATAGGCTACTTCGAAAACAGCTTCACAGAAAACTGTAAAAAATACAGCTGTTAAAAAAGTTTGTCTTTGGTACAAAATGTTGTAGTTCTGAAGGCACAATAAAATAAAACAAACATCAGTCACAGGCCTAAGTTTCTAAAGGACAGGGGCAGACTTGGAGTGTTGCAGGCACTGAAAGATACAGCAATTAAATGTTTACATGACTGCATATATATCTTGCCGAGAAACCAAAGAGGAGGAAGAATAACTTCTAAGTAGTAATTATTCTGTTAACAGACGAAGTGACCTAATACAACTTTCTGAGATCTAGAATATATAGGATAATAGAATACTAATTACCATACCATAGGCACACACAGTCATTGCTGTTTTAAAAAAAGCCTATACCACAAACAGAAAAAAGGTTGTTGGAACAGCATCCTTAGAATAGGCTGAGAACTGAAAGCCAAAGCAACACAGAAAGCAACCGGACGGGACTAAAGATAATTTTGACAATACATTGTTCCACAGTAAACACTTAATATGGGGGGGGGGATTTTTCCTCAGAGGAAAATTAAACATCTCCCAGGATATCAGTTATAAATTTTAGAGGTGTTCTGAGGTTCTTCATTCAAACACTTGCAGAATTTAAGGATGAACAATTTCTAAAAGCATGACATTGACATTTTAAATTATTTCCTTTTCACCTAAACATTGTATCTGATTGTATTTTTAGAATAGTTGAGAGAAACAAGGAATCCATACCCTTTGCCAATGGAGATCCTAGGCTCTTCAGACTCAGTCATGGTGTTTATAATTTCCCAACTATATCTTCAATTCTCACAACAGCTCTTCAATCTGTTTAGTTATGATCTATTTTATCATCTTTCTAAAGAGATGTAAAATAAACACTGTCTCAGTTTTTCACAGGGTAACTCTATATTGCAACTGGCAGCCCCAAGTGTAGCTTAGATGCAAAGATTTTAGACCAACTGGAAGCTATCAAGCAAAAAGTCCGTTTATATTCCATAAGGCCTATCACTGCCTATTTAAAATTTTTCATTCTCCTTCTTATTATCACAAAGCTTTCAAACAAAGAAAAACAAAAATCATTTTTTCAAGTTTTCTTTCTAAAAGCAATGGGAATAAAGGAAAGCGGCTGATGCAAGAAAGATTTCAGAGGTCCTGGAATGGGTATCAAAGATATATATGTGTGTGTGTATACATATATGTATGTATGTATATTTACAGTTAATCAAAACTAGCTTTTCATCCTTTTTTGTTTAAATTTTTCTGACCAAATTCTTGCTCTGTTCCAATACCTACAGCAAAGTACAGGTCAGTTACTAATGAAAGCATGTTGTAAAAAAGAAAAGAGCAAACTATTTCTCTAAGTTCAGATCGTATTTAAGATTTTTACTAAATGTGATATTCACATCTGCAAAGGCAGAGCTGAAATGCATAAGTATTTTCATAATCTTGAGAACTTCACGCCTCAACACTATTATCAAGATTTGTCTGCAATAGTTTCCAAGTACAGAGCATTTCTGTTTTCAGCCGTAAGTGTTCAAGCGTAACGCCTTCTCTCCATGCTTACCTCATTGCTAGGTAGACCTTATAAGACATCAAGCGTTTGAAAACTGTCAACTCATGGTGATTCAAGTTTTCAAAACAACCAGATTTCCCCATTATTTGTGCTGCTTAAAGGTAATTTTTAGGGCATTGTTTAACATCCAGCAATAGCTTCAAAATTATTAATCCCTCCTGAAAAAGGCTTATAACATACCCACTCCTGTAGAGTCAGACAAGTTCCTTGGGGCAATAATGAACATCTCTCTCCCAGGCTTATTGCAATAATACAAAAAAATGCAAATACAATTAAAAAAAAAAATTACAAAACGCCTTCTTATTAGCTGGCTATGGAGTTAAAGAAAACTTTGAAAAAGGGCAAGAACTAAGTATGAAGTTCCAAGGACCTCTCTTTTGAGTCAGTAGTATATTTTCTTGGAGTCCCTAACACCACTGGGACTGAAAATTCTTACAGGTATTATGCCATATTCTCAAAGGGAGACCAGGAAACGCAGCTGACAATGTTTTACACTTGTCTGGCTGTTTTCAAAAAAAGAAACTGGCCACCACTGGTAAAACTTTAGCCAGTCTTATTCTCACCTAGGCCTATCACACTGGGTTCAGCTTCTAATAAATTTGAAGTATCTTCACTTGAAGCAGAAATAAAGTTTACAGAGAACAGAAGTTTGTCATTTAAGGAATACAGAATCTCTTTACGTATCATCCACGGTGCTTAGGAGTAAATCTGCTATGCAAAATTTCTTAAAATAGGAAAAATAACATCAGAAATGGAATTATTCCAAAATGGACATAGGGATGATGAATTATCAAGACTATTATGTAACTCCACAGGAAATTATCTATACCTTTACTACCAGGTTTCAAAAGAGCTGTTCTGTACACAGTCATACAAGGAAAAACAGATTGCAAGCTCACGGGTCTCTTCTAGCAGTTGTTCTTATGCAATAATTTATTACAAGGTAGTTAATTGATCTGAATCCTTCCAACTATTTTTGAACACAATTAGATCTTCACAAAGCAGTTTTAATACATGTAAAGCAGAAAAGAGAGGTGAGAAATGCTAGTCACTCTTTATTCATTCCTATTGCAACAGGAATTTTACTGCTACTCTATTTCATCTTTTTCCACATTCGCCCATTTTAGAGAAGTGAAATACAACTCTGTTATTAAACTTCTACCAAGACCTAACAGAATTTTTTTGGTGGCTTTAAGAAGTCTCTGTCGCATATTTTGGTTCACAAGGGACACGTAAGCATTTAAAGTTGAGTATTTTTTCCCTTCCCAGCCCCTCTGTCTGCCTCGCACACATGGCATGCGGCCACGTCCAGAAGCTAAGACGTCAACAAAGCAAATTGTTAAAACAGATATGGCAACGTAAGGGATAATATCAATTTAATTAATAAAAATCCTGAATATCCTTTATTCTACGAGTAAACAAAGTTTTTTTTTCTAACAAGACCTTCTCAAAGTAGTTTACAAAGTAACAAACCAGGTGATTAGCAGTCTGATTCCCTCTGAAGACCATCTCACTCAACAAGTATTGTGCACACAGCTTCTGCCAGGCGACTAAAGCCTTATGGAATGCAGGCAAAGATATTCATGTCAGAGAGCGATCCTTATCAAACACTCTGTCACCAGCAAGAATAACCATCTCACTCCTAGAAGGGAGCACTTCTAAACACTGTGCCATTCCCACAGCGCTGCAGTGGGTACGTGGGAGCGCACGTGGGGCCACAATGATCTGACCCTCCTAAGAATGCCTCTGCTCCTGGTAACCATGACTGCAGTTTTTAAAAGCATGGCATAGGCCACCGTGATGACAACAAGGCATCAATGCACTAGATGCCAAATACACAGCTTTCAAGCGAGGCTCAACACAACCTTGATGAGAGAGCAGAGAGCAAAGCCATCGCATGAGCCATGCTTTACCCGGACGCACCCAGCTACCTCCTGAATTTCTGCTTCCTCACTTGAGGAACATAAAATTACTGAAGATCACAAGTACTACTGCAAATCTCTTGTAACTAGAACAGCCAGGTTAAGAAAATACTGAAGATTGCAAAGGAATTCATGTGGGTCATTAACAGCTCTGCTGCACCTTTCCAAATTGGAATTTGCCATGAAGTGGTATCATCTACCGGCACAACAGACTGCGGGTGAAGATGGCAGCGAACTCAGACACTCCGAGAGCAAGATGCATGTGCTGTTTAAATTCAGAATCCTTTGTGGAGACTTCATATATCAGAGCTGTACCCTACTGCAACAAACCAAGCTGCTATCAGATTATTATCACAGAGTCACGACGCATCATTTATTTACTTCATTTTAAGAATGAATGATGATGCTAATAAAATCTTTTGGAATGAAGTAACACATTTCAGCTACACGAGATTGTAGTGAGAATTTGGTCAGTACAAAAGGAAAAACAGATCTCTACCCTTTTCATTTTTCCTCTTTAGAGCACTCTGAGAAAAATAGGCTATTAGCCTTCACAAGCCTTTCTTCCCCAGCTTTAATCTACACCACTATACTCTAACTAGATTTTTCTTTACATTACTGCAAAATATTTAGTGCATTCAGAACCACAGGCACCTGAATGCACTATCTAAAAGTTCTTGATCCTTAATAAATTTAAATACAAATTCAAATCCTGATATATCAATGTCACCTTGCTCCATAAGAAATTTGTCTTTTCTGAACTAAGTATTTAAACAAACTACGCCAGTAAAATTCAAGCATGAAGAGCACTGGGTTAGCTCTACTTTAAGTGGGTATGATCTAATTAAATGAAGTCAATTCATACTCCTGAAAATCTAAACATGCAGCTATTCTTCTGCATAAATCCACTTTGAAAATTTTTGTGTCTAAGCAATACTAATGTGGCAAAAATTTGCTTGTTTGCATTACTGTTGCCAGTTTACTGGTGTTATTTAAACACATCATAGTGTTTTCTACTGCTGCCTATCATTATCTGAGCTGCCCTATGTAAATACACAGTAGACAGTAACAGAAAAGAAGAATTCTTGTTGTCTCTGGTGTTCCATCTGTGGTAGGAATTACAGTAAAGATTATTTTGACTTAATACACTTTTCTCTATTTGACTGTTTGGGTTTTTTTTAAAGGTGTTTAGCATTTTTGAGAAGCCTGATAAGTTAATATGGTCAATAGGAAGAATACATAGAAGCAAACTATTTAAAGGCCTGACAGTTGACCTTTTCTTGATAGCCTATCCACAAGTAAATACTGCAGGCAGTTCTGCACGCAACTCTTTGTTATTTGGTACAACTATTAAATTCCAAGATGTAGCCCCAAAAAAATAATTCCAAAACACACACGATACTTTCCAATACCTTTAGAAGCATGTACTACATTATAAAATCCAAATTTAACAGCGGAGTTATGAAATTGGTAGCTTATCTGAGTGAAATAACATCTGCTAAAAATTACACAAAAGCCCAGAAGCCAGCGAGTTACAATGAATCCTTCACTTACCCCTTCAGAACAAAAACGGATGTGCTAAATAACACACAGATATGTCAAGGAGTGTCTGATAGTCAGTGAAGATCGAAAACAGAGTTTCACTGGGAAACTGTGGCTGAATTGGCAGCAATGTATAAAAAAACCACAGCTAAATATTAGCTAAATGGAAACAGAGAAGTGGAGAGCTTGGTTTACGTCACCAAATACATGGTGTTATGTAATGATAACCCCCAAAACTTTACAACAAAGGAACGAATTTTAAACAGTCAATTTGCATGCTTTGTGTATTGAAATAAGTTGTAAACCTAAACAAACTAACAGGGACCTCATCCTGCAAATTTCTAATCATATTTTAGTCCAGTGGGATCTATGGATGGCCAGGAAATCAAGAGACACCCGTCAGATCCTACTTCTGCAAACATGTATGCACGGTGAAGCTCAACGGCTAAAATCAAGGATTTGCTGACTCCAGAGGGAATGCTGCACGGGTTCAGTAAAAGTAAATTTCCTCCTATTAAAGACAATACTTGCTAGTGGGATCACTTCTATGCACCTAGTGGGGAAAGAAAAGGAATTCCAGTGTGTTAGATATCAGGTGATGAGTACAGTTTCAGAAACCTAGGGCAAATCCACAAATCATTGCTTCCCAGAATGTGCACAGTAAAACACATTTCTTAAAGTCACTCTCATCTCATATTTATATTTCATTATCGTAATGAAAAACATGTTGAAAAACAAAACTTTAAAAGGTTAATAAAACTAAATCCAACTAACACATAATATGGCTATTTTTTCGACTGTAGAGATAGAATTTGCTGGAATGGCTTTGTGCTTGATTCAACACACCTTTAACAGTAAAAGTACTGACATCAAACAAATCAGCAAGCCGGTCAAGACAGCGAAGTTCTAAGCTAAATTTCAAGCCATTAAACTTGCCTGCCCAATCCCACTTGTAATTTTAGCACTCCTGCTTTATACTGAACCACCTGAGGAAATTTCCAGAACTCCCTATTCAGGCTTAGCTATCATATAATTTCAAGTGATTACAAAACACTTACGGTTGCTAACACAGTGTCTGGGAGTAACAGTAAGACTCAGAATGATTATATTAAAATAATACACTCTGGAAGTAAATTCTAAACACAGCAAGATGGTAGGCTAATTAGAAGCTCAAACTTAACTATTTAACACTAATTTCAGGACATGTCTCATTAAAATTACTTTTCTAATATGAGATACTTTATAGAATTTCTCTATTATTAGTAAAAACTTGAGAACACAAGCCATTACGTTTGGCAATAAAAAGGACTTTAAGACAAAGTGCAAAGGTTGCAAACCATATGAATTGCTTGCTCGAATACCTTATCTTTCAATTACAAGTTTTTCCATGATTTTGCCTATTTTTTTTGTTCTGAGACACAATCATTTAAAAAAAAAAAAAAAAAGGAACAGCATGATGAAATGCAGGTTTTACAAAAGTCAGTCAAAAAAAGTCTAAGACTTGAAGAGAATTTAGCGAAGAGATTGGAGTTTACTAGCTTTTACTAGGGGAAAAAACCAACAAACCAAACCAAACAAAAAACCCCAATTGTTTCAAAAGAGTCATTTAGTGAAAGTAAAAATCCATCAATTCATTATTCAGGCAAGGTGCCACAACAGTAAATTTCAGATTAGCAGACTTTTGTTTTCCTCCATGGATGAAGTACAGTGTGGACCACAATAATGCTCGCTCCACAACAGTACTCAGCAAATAACCTTTACAGACCTGGGCTGCATCCATACAATATTCAACTTCTATGCCAACAGTTCTTGCCAATACAGGTGAGATTGTTTTCAGTGACGTGGATTTCATTTTATGGAAGGAAGACACATATTGATGGATCAAAAATATCCTACTGCCAAGTAACACAGCAGGTGAGCTTCACCTTAACCTAATCATGAAGCAGCAAAGAGCTTATCATATACATGCCTGGGACCTTCCATCTATAGAAAAAGAAAGAAAATAAAAGAGGAGCCTCCTGAAGTAACATTACAATGTACTCAACAGCAACTTTTTAGGTGGTGATCAAAAGAACAAGTATTTTTTTATGTCACCGAATTCGTTGTGCAGATAATGGCCAATGATACTCATTCTTCTGCACACCTGGATCTTCACCTTCTAACTCTCTTCTCTAACCTGACAAGAAAATTGCCACCTGAATTACCCTGCTAATTCCCAAGCACAAGGTCCATAGGAACAGAATCAGGTGCAGTTTTCCTCACATGCACACCTGCCCAGCCACACAATGAATTCAGGCAGCACATTCTGCCAGTTAAACCTAGGAGGTAGAACTTCAGCAGAAAGAAAAACCATAAAATCAAAATAAACAACTGTTTAATCTTCCGTTCAAAATAAGCAGAGCTGCAAAGCTAGTAATCATTTTAGTATGTAAATATTTTATCACAGGGTTATTCTGATGAAGTATGTCTCACCATAGGCATCTAATAAAGTAAACGGCAACATTATATATGCACATATATATTTACAGAATTGGGGCTTTATTATTAACCATAACACTGTATGTTGTTCTGCTGCTGCACTTCTAAATATATATGAAGCTATCTGGCTTTCTAACATTAATTTCAAAATAGATTATTTAATGATATACTTATCTCTTAGCCTCTGAGAAATGTCATGAAAAACCAGTTCCAAATTCACAATACATGCAGAAGTCCTTCTTTGGACCCATGTCTTTGGAAATATGACTTTTTCCCTACATTCAGCAGGGCAACTGCTAACTCCATCATAACCCACATTCTTTTCCTTAAAATAAATGAGAAGATAGAAAACCTAACAAACTAATTAAAGAAACTCCTTCCAGTTTGCTTAGCACTAATTCTCTACTGAAAGAACAGCTGCGTGGCAAACTTGCCAGCTTTTGAGATAAACACTTTTTTTGACCTAGCCCTGCTGACAGAGAAGCAAGACAGGTCAAGACACGTGTAGTTAAAGGGGGAACAATCTCCCATCTTCAGAAAAGGCTTTGTAGACACACTCAAAAAGATTCAAAGTTCAATTCAACTCTACCTTCTAGAAGAAAGCCAATTTTTCCAAGAAGAAAAATAGTGTCAAACAGCCTATCATCAAATGCACAAGAACTAATGCATTTATATTGCAGCCTTCAATGCAAACATCTCCTTCCTCAACTTCTCCTTTATTCTAACAGGCAGCTGAGTGTATGGAGGATATGGGACAAGATGTACAAGGTCTTTTTTCAGTCCTGCTGACATAGACGAAGATTCCCACTGGGGCTGCTAGAAGTAGGGGAGCAGAGGAAAAAGATGGCAAGTGTCAGGTACCCTTTAGTGTCTGAAATGTGATAACCTTTTAACTTTCTCTGTTTTAAATTCAGAAAAAAAAATCTCCTCATTGAGCAGAAGTTTATGGATAGTTCTACTGCATAATATTTGGATTAACAAATAGTACCCTCAATTATATATTATCAAATATAGAGCAGGAAAGAGATCGTTTTTCAATGCTAATATATAACCACATGCAAATACACCCCACTAAATTAGTAACAGATGCTCATACTGATTTTGGCTGAGATAGGCTTTCTGATAAGAAAAGATTTTCCTTTTTAAAAAACCCTCAATTTAAACACCCATCTTGTTCCCCTGATATAATGCAGCTGAGGTTCATGCCCTGGATCAATCTAATCTAATAGTTTTTACTTAGTTTCAAACATTACCGGTCATCAGATGATGTATTCAAAAAGGGAATTTATGTTTGCTTTATTCTATTGCATCAAAGTTAGGAAAACACATCTGGGTAGCGTACATTCTATCCACAGGCAGACCCCAAATCCAGATAAACGTTTTGTCTAGAGGGATGACTACATAAATTGGCCAAATATCAGAACAAATTCACTTTGATGTTTCAAGTTGGTGGAGCTCAGAAATATGACCTAAATTATACAGCCATATGCTCTGATAGAGTAGCAACTACCTCTTCCGTTAGCATCTGCTGGGGGAAACAAATAAACCAACAAAAATCCAAACAAAAACCAGCCACAACCAAACAAATAAAAAACAGTAGCAGCACTCATATGAACAGTAGCAGAATTCAACATAAAATGGTAGGAACTTAAGGTAGAACATTTGTCTGCTTTCACTCATATTCATGAATAGTTCACATTCTACCTTTTTCAGGACCACCTCCAGTGATTGCCTCAGCTGGTCCCAAAGATACCTTGGAGGTTGCTCAGGAGGCCACAGAGAAGGCTGGCATTCAAGATTCATGTTGCAGGTGCATATAGCTGAACTCAGACTGCATCGACAGGCTCCATGTAAGCAATTCCCTCAGAGTGATGCTGAGCCACTTGTCAAAAATTAATCATGAAAATATATAAAAACAGATAAAACCTCATATCAGGTGGAGAACTGAGTGAAATCCATTGGTCATGCAAGAAAGCAGACAGCTGGCAGGTTATTAAATGACAGGACTGGAGAGAATTACTGAGCAACATTCTTGTCAGAAGCACTGCTACAGAAAACCTGTTGTGCAATGAGAATATGAACCAAATATTACGTACTTTTTGAAATGGAAGATTTCTAGGGGAAAATATGAGAGAAAAATAATTTCCCAAAGGAAACAATTACAATTAAAAGCTTAATGTTAAAGGAAATAGAGGAAGAAATGTCTGCTAGCCTCACAGAGCAAAGAAACTATAAAGCATCGGGAACATATGCAGCCTTGCTTTCTTCTGGAGCAAATACAGGAACATAGGTGTTTAAAACAGAGTAAGATCCACGAAGATAAATTCTTAGATGAGATGGCCAGTTTCCCCTAATTTCCTCCATAAACTGGGGAGGTACCGTGGCCTTTGTTTATTTAAACCATAGGAGATGTCTAACTTCCAGTGCCTTTGACTCCAGAAGACCCGTGGACTATACAGAGGAAAACACAGAACGGTTTGGGTTGGAAGGGACCTTAAAGGTCATCTAGTTCCAACCCCCCTGTCATGGGCAGAGACACCTCCCACTAGAGCAGGTTGCTCAAAGCCCCATCCCACCTAGTTTTGAATATGTCCAGTGATGAAGCAAAAATAACTTCTCTAGATGAAAACTACGTTTTTGAACCTCACTCACCCACAAAGCAAAGCCCACCTATTAAGATATATGTATAGATGATTTTTAGCAGTAAATATTGTAATACAACATGTAAGGTATAGTATCAAATTTTATCTCATTAGAGTCAATCTTCATTATCAGTAAATGTCTTTCCCTTAACTTCACTGAAATAAGCGACCAAATAACAGATTTTAAGCAAGATGTTGCTCTATGCTTAAATACTGCAGTGTTCTTGTGCATGATCACACTGTACATCAGGACTCCCTTAAAATTTCTCCTGTTAGACAGTTTATCATTCTTCTTCCTTGGAAACAGCTATAAAAGTTGGAGGACATTACAAACTAATTTTTACAACATCAGCTATCCTTAATAGAGCATCTGTATGCATTAGTTTGTAATCTTCCCTTAAACACTAACGACACAGTAAAATTTTTGCAACACATGCTTATGAAAGGCAATTTTCCCCAGCATTCACAATGCTTCAAGGCAAAAGCAAAATACAGAGAACAGCCAAATTCATGTGGTCAGGATGATTTTTCAGATTTCCATTAAAACTGAAGTACTGCATTCAAGGGGACATTTTGAAAAATAGTGACTCAACAGGCTGAGCATTGAAGCACCTTGTTTGATTTTTTATATTTACAAATTAACAAAGCATAGTAACCAATTCTGTAATCTATAATATTGGTAACTTCCTACACAGACACACTTTGTAAATTTTACATGAGGGGCAATCCCAGCCTTTCGCTACCATTTGGGGCAATTTCCATTGCTTCCTGGGCTTTCAGTTAAAAGGTACAGGTTCTCTCTCACATTGCAGACAAGGATAACTACTCACACTGAGGTTCTCAACTAGCAGTTTGACTCTCTCTGTACATACTCCATTGAAAAAGCTTTAACTACCACTTAACAGCAACTGTGCATTACAGTCTGCACATCATTTGCTGCACGTTCCTCATCTCAGTAGAATGACTGATCTACCAATACAAAGAGCTATGTCAGGTGAAGTAGTTTCAAAAATACATTAATAACCACATTCCCAAGTTATGTGTTTCTGAAAATCTCACTCTTCTTCAAAAGTGTGCAGCCAGAAAGCAGCAACCAGTGCTTTATTCTGTATTAAAACCCAAAGCTATCCCCTAAGACCGTCAGGTCACGTCTCACTATAAGCCTGCAACAGCCACTTAAGGCAAAAGAGTAGAGCAATGACTACATCCCACCACTTACCAGCCCTCTTTTTCTGGACATTGAAGACAGACCTCAAGTAATGCCTTAGGATCAAATACAGAGCTATCAACAATATGGTTACATGCCATTTATTATAATCTGTGTTTGCCTAGGAAAATTTGTCTCTTGTAAAGAACTACAGAAGCTACCCTTCCTTCCTGTATCTACTTCTCCTCCACAACTACTCACACTGAGGTTTTCTCAACTAGCAGTTTGACTCCCTCTGTACATACTCAGTTGACAAAGCTTTAACTACCACTTAACAGCAGAAGTCTACCCTTCCTTCCTGTATCTACTTCTCCCCCACATACCCCTGAAGGACAGTAGGTATCTTGAGGTGCGCACACATCAAGGCATGAATTCTCCGAGTCAGGTCTTCACCTGACAGCAAAAGCATAATGTCCAGAGTAAAATGAAAAAGAACAGAAATAAGTGACCAGTTCAAAGCATGTTACTTACAACTATTCACTACAATGTTTTCCTCCGCATAGCAGCACAATATTAAAGACACACAATTCCCTACACGTTCACCTCCTGTGAAGAGTAACATGTTTTAAATCTGCAAAAGCAGCCGAGAAAAAATTAACCACAGGTATTTTAGCTCCCTTAGGAACAAAGTTTTAGTACATTTGGGTTTGGACTCATGATACAGCTCAAAAGTTAAATAATTTTGGCTCTAAGTAAACTAACTTCAGTGATAGGACAAGAGGAATTGGTCTTAAGTTGTGCCAGGGGAGATTTAGGTTGGGTATTAGGAAAACTTTCCTCACAAAAAGGGTTGTCAATCCGCCCAGGAAAGTGGTGGAGCCCCTATCCCTGGCAGCATTTAACAGCTGTGTAGATCTGGTACTAAGGGACATGTTTCAGTGGTGCCCTGGCAGTGCTGGATTAACGGTTGGATTTGATGATCTTAAAGGGCTCTTCCAACCAAAACAATGCTATGATTCTACAGCTTTGCCTAGAAACTGTTAAGAAAGTTTCTTTTCCCATTGAAGCAAGCCATTCCAACCTAAGTCTATATACCACATGCTTTTGTTTAAATCATAAAATACAGTTTAAAAACACTCAACATAAACCCAAACAAGTACCTTTTATTTAGGGCTCAGTTGGTTCAAGCATCATGTTTAAGAAAGGATCAATGCAAGAGTTGTTGTTTGGACCCTTGGAGGCCTATCAACATAAAACAAAATTCCACTACAACTGACGACAAGGACAGCACGTAAACAATATATATTACAGTTATTTTAAGCTGTTTTCCATTTTCTGTGCCACAGTAAGATATATTCCTAGTATGAAAGAGCACTACAGGTAAACAGTATTTTGTGGAGACAAGCAATTTTAACGTACTGTAAAAATGGCTATTTTGTTTGAACCTGAAGTTTTATCACAGGTAACAGTACAATGAATTAACATAGCAAGCAAGTTTCAAAACAATACTGTACACTGTGGACTCAACTACAATATGCACCTATCCTATAATAAAAAATATTAACAGATAAGACATGAAAACTACAATTTAGAACACACCTCATGCCTCTGGTAACTGAGGTTCACAGTGCTCATGCACCAAGTTATACACAAAAAGGCTTATATGTTCATTACAAAGTTACTGCTTCAGAAGTCTCACTGATGGGGTTACCATTAGGGTACAATGAAGCACAAGTTGGCAAAAAAAATAAATCACTGTATCCTGCAGTCATCTCTTCTAGTATGTCCTGAGCACCATGAAAGCAATTAGTTAAACCAGTGTCTTCCCCCCCCCCCCCCATCTGAAAACATGGATTTTTGTGCAACATTTGTTCTCCAGGACATAAAAAATTAAACATTGATCAATCATAAAAAAATAGAATTGACTCCACATTTATAAAGCCAGAAATTTTCCTTAGGTCAGAGCAAGCTCTTTCACTGACTTCAGCATAAGTGAGATTATACAGGAGGAAAAATCAAATGCAAAATATAAACAAGCTAGGAAGACACATACCCTCCAATATATAATTCTAATCTTAATCATATATTTATATATAGTAATATTTAAATACACTAAATATATA